>JAQIXD010001134.1:0-17315 GCA_034699985.1 Minunthozetes semirufus
CTTCGGTCGGAGTTCTCCATCAATCCTTAAAAGGAGTGGATGCCATTCCGACGTCAGCCAGCACTCGCTGTCGTACAATATTTCGCATAATGCAATCAACCGCTTCTTCTTCAGTGAGATTCTGACCACTCTTGATCATAATGGATCTCATTGAGATGATAAAGTTTGCTGATGTCTCATAAAGTCCTTGTTTTCGTGTTCTGAATTCGTTCCGTAGGTGTGTCTCATAACCCACTGGAAGAAACTGTTTAAAGAATGAATTCTTCACTGCATCCCAATTAGGAGCGGGCTGAGCATTGCCAATATTCAACAAATACCATTCTCGTCCTGGACCAGTAAGATAGCCGCCAAGTTTTACACGCTTCTTGTCGTCATTCCATCCGTTGGAGATAGCGTGTGCTTCGTAGTCATCCATCCATGAGACTGCTTCTATCGCGGATCCATTGAATGCTTTCACCCGAGTGTCAGTATTTTGGACATTTTGATTGATTATGTCTGTGATTTGAGTAAAATCAGCAGCGGACAGAGTTGGGTTTATCTGAGCCATATTGAATGTAATTCTTGTCGTTCCTGTAGATTGATTCAAATTTGAAGTCGAATTTGATCGAACAATCTTTCTGTGTATTGGTGATACGAGCGTTCGTAATTCACCAAAAGAAGTTGTTCTAAGAAGTGGCGTTGACGTGAACGGTTGTCGACTTCTTGATGAGAAGGCAAGCCTTTGCCCACTTTGATGTACCTCTCGTGAGGTCGAAGGTTGTGATGAAGAAGAATGAGCAACTTGCTCAGGTTGTTGCAATTGTTGCTGATATAATCTGAGTCGTAGTAAATTGAGTTGTCTTTTAGCGTTGGCGTGTTCTTGAAGGAACCGATAAATGGGGCCTTTAAACTGTATTTTGATATTCGATTTCTGGACTCTTTCGGCTACTTGTTCAGCGGATAGCTTTATTTGTCGACTATCGAATATATTTGGATTCGGAATCTGTTCTTCTTCTTCTTCAACTTCTTCTTCTATCTCTTCGTCGGAACTTAAAACAATATCTGCTTCCTCATATTCTTCATCTGACATATTATACGGCAAAACTACGAATAACTGATTGTTTATAAAGCTAACTCATGACTGGCATCGAATCATGAGAAAGGAATTTGTTTACAGTTAGTTTTACATAATCATAGAATTGCTACATCCGGTTTCACAATCACTACTAGGGCGTTGTCCGGATGTGCTTCGGCTGCGGCGGGATCTGCTTCGGTTCGTACCGGAATTGCTTGCATTCGTACCGAAATTGAATCTCTGGTTCTGAGGAACAGCTTGGTCATCGCCTGTGACCCTTTCATATGCATTTCCCGAAATCCACCCAGGATTTTCATCAATTCGCGAATCATTTCGCGGCAAAGTTATCACAACTGGAACGCTAAGGCCTTGTCGTAGCTGTTGGGTATTCATACCCACGCATAAGTGCGGGCGGACAAAATTTTTCATAATGCGGGCATTATTTATAGCATAGGGAAGCCTTTGGTTACCCTCATAATTGACACATTGTCTGCACACCCATTCCCCACATTCCCGTAACATTTCCCAAGGAAATCGGAAGGCACCACATAAAAAACACCTGATTCTGGTCATGAGATCAACCTCACTTGCATTGGTAGCCATTTTGAATGTTAGGGTGTGGCACTTGACAAGAAGAACAAAATGTCTGACCTTAAATAAAGATAACACTTGGGTGGTGGAGGGGTAGTGGCGGTAAACCGGTAGTCCTCTTCTTTCTTGTGTCCACCGATGGATGATAATCGGGTCGTTGAACGCCGTTAGGGTGTGGTACACCCCCTATTCCCTGAGCCTTCAGGGGTTGCCGAACTCGTGTTCGGTTGAAGAGTTGGGCAGGCCTCTGCCGTTATCCCTCGTTGGATGAGCCTTCTTGTTGGGCGTTGACCCGATTTTCGAAGAAATTTGAAGAAAATTGAAGAGATTTAGGCCACAATACGCATCAAATAATTTTGCAGATTTAGGGAAACTTCACGGAAAAATTGGTTCCAGTCCACCAAAATAGTCCAGCTTTCTCAATATAATAGATTAATATTCGATTGTATTTTAAAAATTACCGCAGGAATTGTTTCACTTCGCGGACGCCATGTTTTGTGGACATCTTTAGAGGACAGTCGGTTAATTGTTGAGTCAATAATTGAGTAGTGATTCACAGTATAAAAGAGATATTCATTTATTGGGTGTTAATCATCGATTGATAGGCAATACATAATAGTGGAGAGCAATGCATAAGTTATGCGTAATGTGTAGAGGTATGAGTCACAATGGTTAGGATATCAAATGACCCTGCTCATGTCTACACATTTAAAAGTAGTCCTAAAAAATTCAATTATGAAGTAGTTTAAAGACATGTTTGACCGTTTCACACTTTTTATGGTTTGATTCACAAGTTTAAGACAACAAAATCAAAATTTTCTTCTCAAATATGTCAAATTTTCCATTTATCAAAATTTCCAAAAATTTGATTTATCTCGGTTGTTCCAGAAGAAACTCCCAATTTTTATTCTTTTAACTTTTTAAGTACTCATATATCTATTATATGAAGTTATTACTGGCACAATTTTTGAATTTGCAATCAAAGATGTTTTCAAAGTTTTGAATTAAAAATATTTTGTTTAATTAAAGATTTTACCTCAGAATTTATTGTGCTTGATTGGCTTTACAATAATCAAAAAGAATTCCATCTTTTGTTGTTTTCATTTTATTGCAATTGGAATTTAAATAAACAAAAAATGTGATAGCTCATTCCTGAAAAGGATAAGTGATATAACTTTTACATGAAACTATCTCGCATTCTATACAATTTATTCCAATAACATCCATGTTTATTTTCTAAATTATGAGTTTCATCCTCCGTTTATCTCTTTAATTTGTGAGCTTTGAAATTATTTTTGTTATTAATTTCTCAGTCTTTTTGTTCAAATTCAGGACTGATTTATGGTTAATAAAGCCTTCTGGACATCACTGGTCAGAAGGATATTCAAAATATATAGTATTCATAAAATGGATGTTTGTCTGCACCAGAAATGTGAATATGAATTCATTGAATTCTTGTATGTGATGTTCGGCCTGTTTATGATTCTGTGCTGTCTTCCAGTCGGTGCTCACAATTAAGTTAGGTTACAGTCAACTGAATATTCAATTCGTTAAATTTTTTATAAAATATTGTTGAATAGGAGAGGCTATGAAAAATTGTCGGCTGAGTTCAAGTTCATTGAATTTGAGTCCCAATAATGCAATAAATAATATTCTAAACGACTTTTTTGTGCACAAAATCGTGTTTTCAATGAATCAGAAATACTTTTCGACTCTTTTTTTCTGCAATCGGTTTCGTTGACTGCATTTAAATATATTTTTGTGTCGAAACACAGAATATTCAGAGAAAAGGGCCAAACAGTCATTGAATGCATTTTTGTACATATATTTGCCGTATTTTTGCCATTTGAATCTGGATTCTTATGGTGTACTCTCAGCTCATATTGAATTAACTCAATATTACTAATGAGTTGTCGCACGCATTGCATATTAGTTGTGAATCCAATTCCGAAGCCAACAGTCGGTCCAATGGCTTCTTCACTGTCTCTGTGTTTAGGGAAGACTCTAATAATGACTGAAATTATATTGAATTTCATATATATGGCGACGAAAAAAGGGATAAAACAAAAATCAATATATAGATTGAACTCTGAAAACATTATACTCTTTAATAATTCAGGTTTTGATTATATGAAGAAAATTCTTTTGATAGTAATTTTGACACAAAATTTCTAATAAAGAATCTCGTTAAAGCAAATTGAGGATGGGCAAATATAATAAGAGAGAACAAGCTCCTTTTATAATGGATCTAATGCATCATGATAATTTATTCGATGATCTTTAACTTTTGTCATAACAATAGAGACCTGAGATTTACATACGATTATTGATTAATAAAATAAATCTTCAAATTCCTCTCCAGTGACAGTTTATGGCATATTTTATGTATATTTCTATTTGAATTATATTTGTTGGATATAAGGCATACCATAAAAGTCTTGTGCAGTGAAACACAACTGAAATCTATTGTCGTTGTAAAATATTTTGCATAATATTGTGTAATATAATGACGTTTAATGTCATAAATTATAAATATTTTGCGTTCATATAAATAGTATTAACATTAGTTTAATTTTTAATAGACATTAAATTTTTGAAAGCCTGGCCCTCTATATCTCCCCGAGCATTGAATTTTATTAGAAAAGTTTTACACTTAAAATATTAAATCAGATATTTGTTCCCAAAAATGAGAGCAAAGATATGAAGTCTAATACTTCTACTAATGTTTGGCCCAAAGATAATGAAGAGAATACACGAAAACATTAGAGACAAAAGAGATGAGACTAACCGACAGATAAGTATTTTTCATTAAAAACATTTATTTTTTGGTTAAGAAAAATGAATACAACTATTAACAAGAGTAGAGAAGTAGAGAATCTGTTCTCCACTAAAGTTATTTGATATGATTTAAGCCATACATGTATTGTATGAGCATTTAGTAAAAGTATGGCCTAATATCTAATAACATTGATTAGAGTAATAATAAGGCTTTCATTTGCTAAATACATAATTGTATAATATGTGAAGAGTGTTCGCAGCACAACATTAGATCAGAGTAGGTGGTCATACATAGACTATATTCTGTGCTCTTTCTGTGAAATATTGATCTCAACTCCACCCATATGTGAAACTGAATTAAACAATTCTGTTGTGTGTATATCGATATCAGGAAAAATAGATAGACTCGAGACGAGACACTGCCCTCATTGATGGTCAGACACCCAAAATCAGAATCACTCCAATCTATGCTTTTATCGACAATTTATATCAAGATCCTATCGATCAGTCATTTTTTGAGTTTTGAGTGATGATAATTAGATGCTCTTTCAAACTTAAAATATATGTTTTGAAACAAAAACCTTTTATCCGAATAAATCACATGAATTGCAGACAAATATTTCTCAAATTTATTTGTCTGAGAATTTCGCCCACTTTTGGTTAAAGGGCTATCGATTCAGTAATTTTTCATCTTTTTAAAGCTCAATGAAAATAAATACTCAGGAAATAAATATTGGAAATCATTCTTTAGTTTTATTAAAATCATTTTGCAGTGAAATCACAATTATTTTCGTATTAATAGGCGACTCCTTTTTGATGACATAATTTGTCAAAAAGGGATCTTATTTTCGTCACATTTATGACAAACCGTCACAAATATCATCGAAGAAGACGAAGAATTGGGGCTAATTTTATGGTAGATTCACATGTGTTGGCGTAGTGTTAGGCCCAAGACTTTACTCCGTTGCGTTAATCTTATTTCGGAGCTGTCTTTCCTCAGAGGACTCACAAACAGATATATAATTGGCTTTAAGAGAGGGGACAGTATTTGTGATTCGAGGCGTTCGTCAAAACTAAATTTGGACACAAACCGACACATTTACCGAAAGTCAAGGACTTTAGAGCTTAAGATAAGTTTAGAATAATTTTTGGTTTAAACGCCTCATAAGTCTTTGTACTAAAAGTGGTAAACAATTTCCTAATTGAGTTCAAATATATTTACTGTTTTAGACTTTAAGAAGTCATGACTTATGTCAAGTGATATATGAATTTGTTTGTCGACTGAAATTTGTAGTTCTCTTTCACTAACAGTAAATCATTTTTGCATTTCTAGCGTTGAATATGAGTTTACTGTAAAAGCTTTTTATGGATTTTCAGCAAATGTCAATTTCGATCAATTGAAACAAATTTTTGAGGAATTTTTCAGTTGAAATGACAGCAAAAAAATGTTTGATTTGTATTTTATGAACTGAATTCATTGAATGAACAAATTTCTCTATTTTTCCTCTCTCACAGTCAGAGCACAGGTTATTGTCAATGAAAGTTCTGGGCTATCATTAAAGAGGATGTGCTTTACTTAAACAGAAATAATAATTTAAGTGACACTTCTCTGGAGTTTTTCTGTCAATAAAATTGATTAGTTTTTAGAGTATAATAATTAGACAAAAGTTATTCATCAAAAACTCGGCTCAAAGTTTGAATAAATTCTAACTTTCATTAAATAAAAGAAGTCATCGATTATTTTATCTGCGAAGAGGGGGCCAACACTGCCAGCACTCATTCCTCTGGGATTAGCTTATGAAAAAACCTAAATTAAATGAAATTATGATCAAGGAACAATTTATGACACCGTCTTGCCTCAGCTCTTTACAAAATACGGCATTTTATATGTCTATTAATTTAATGAAATAAAGTAATATTTATTTTCTAAATCGCGAAGACTTATGAATACAAATTGATTCATACAAATAGTGAATACAAACACATTATTTAATTATATATAGTCTTAAAATTGAATAAAGCAATAGAGGGAAGGGATGAGAAAATTAAGAGTACTTCCAGAAAAAGAATTATCTCCGAGACTGAGACCCAAATCTAAAAATAAGCTCTTTTTCTAATGATTTTGCGATAAAAAGTTGTTTGCCATGAATTTAGATAATAGTTGATTAAAAATGTGATTTCCTTTGGAAAAGTTGTTTCACTATTCACTCAAATAGCGATCCTTTAGAGAGTGAACTCAACTGCTTTTCTCACAACAAAAACATGAATATTCATGAAATTTGTTTCGAGAATATATGAGAGGTTTTATGTGCTCCCGATTATTCTGTGCTCATTCTCTATGAGTAGTGCAACTATTCTGTTGTATATCCAGTGAAAAGTGATATATGCCTAACAGCTCAATAGTGGTGATCGATAATAAGCAACTTTTTATGCCTTCCATTCTTTCCAATAAACATCAGACAACTTCTAACACACATTATCTCAATTCTGAGCAAAAAAGTTGACTCAAATCTATTTAATTATAGACGAAATTGATTTTTTTCTTCACTACTCATTCTGTGCTCAAAGTTTTTTCTTTATTTTGTTTAATAAAAATTGGATTATTTTATTCGATATGCCGTTCGACAGGCATTTCATTTATATTATAGACTTTTCTTCTCAATAAAAATCTCTGAGAATTTTAGCGAATATTAAATTCTAGCAAAAAATCCAATAGTTTTGAAACGAAGACTCAATAATAACCGAAAAATTAAAATCAATGCAAATGTTCGCCAAAAGTTGTTTCAATGAAAACGAGTTTTGAGAAATTGTAGCCAAACATTGATTTAATGATTAAGAAAAGAAAACTCAATTTTTTTGTTTGAAATATATATTTAAAAATTTTTTTGATCGAAGAAAAAAGTTTTCGTAGAAATTGTGAACAATTTTTTCATTTTATTTTTAGACAAAAAGCAATTCATCCGAAAGAATTTGAATATTATTTTTCTAGAGTCAACTGTTTCGACGCCTATAATAAAGAGTCAATAAATTTATTCTTTCGACAGAATATTAAATTTTTGGAGAAAATGAGACCAAATGTTTTGAGAAGGACTGCAAAAGAGTCGTAACAATGAAAGGATTATATAGTGTTTTGGCTTCAAATTCAAGACTTCGATTAGAGATCAGTGAAAAAGAGTTACGATAAGAGTTTTGTTATTTTTGTGTTAGTTTTCTCTAATACTGTATAATACACTCAATTTTATATATAACTTATATACAGTATATATGCAGTCATTGAATGTTATTTCGATTTATTCAGAGCCCAAATATATATCTGAGGCGAACATTCAGTTCGCTTCGCCATCAAAATGTTTTTCTTTGGAGATCCAAAAGCAAACAAATGGATTGATTCTGAGGTCTGAGCAAATCATATCTGGCATAAGGCGCTGGACTATTACGCCGTTACAAAAATATGACTTAACTATAATAATATTCACTATTTTTCAATACAATTCTTGTGATGCCATCAGTTATGTGTTGAGAAAAAAATTGGATTTTATTCATGAAAAATATGGAAAAGAAATGAACGGAAAGTTAGGCTTAACTTCTTTTCTCATTTTTATTGAGTCAGCCCTTCATTCTGTGCCCTAATTTTGTCTGTGTATATATCATATACGGGTTCGACATTTCAATGAACTCCGAATTTGAATACATTTGTTGTGCAGAAGAGCACAGAATGAAAGAGAAAAGAGTCGATCGCTTTAATGCCTAAAAAAATGCATTTTGACTTCATATTCAAATTTTGAGTCTTTTTTTGATTTAATGAAAAATATTGAATACAAAGGAAGACATGAATTCTGTTTCGGATTTGATAACAATTTTCTCTGACTTTTGAAAATATTTTTCTTTCGATTCTTAAGTGAAATCAAAACAAATTATTATTAAAGTTATTTCAATGCAATTCTAATCCAAAGGAAACTTGTTTTTGATGATAGTTTTCATCATTTCTTTGCACAGATTTATCGCATGGGTTTCCACTCAGGGATTTTCACATCTATTTGTCTGAAAAGTATCTGAACTGTAAAATAGTGTGAATAATATGTTTCTGATTTAAATAACTATTGGTTTGTCATCAATATTAATGATTTTGAAGTCTGTGAGGTCTGTGAGGCCACACATAAAAATGATGTTCTCATATGTTGAGGGAACCGACAGATACGACTAATAGCTCTCTGTTTGTAATACGTTTTGCAAAAATGATACAAAATATACGGTAATGACAGACAAACACAGATTCACAGAAAGAGCACAGAATTTAATGAACAGTCATAATATAAAGTGAAAAATGCAATCCACTCTCCCCTCTCATAGATATACTTATTATTTATTTAATAAATGACAAAAGAGGACATCAACTCCACACTGGAAGAGCATAGGCTCAGCACCTTTTCATCCATTGCTATCTAATGTTTTCGACATATGGACTGAACGATCGCAAAGAGTATATCCATTGCAACGAAAATGTATATAAAGATAAGTAACCGATTGGTCTGCCATTGGTTTTGTTATGTCTGAAAAGGCTTTGCCTTTTAGACTCACCGTAACTAATATTTAGGCCTAACATCAAAGGGAAGTACTCTAACAGTTACCGACGACACAATGGCTTTACTGGGGATCTAATCGACTAGTATTTGAGAAAAGCACCGATATTTTAAAAGGGGTCTCCCATTTTCTAACCTTTCCATTAGAGACGAATCCTAAGGGGGAGCAAAACGAAAATTTATGATGTTAGAGGTATTTCCTGACTGTGGACAACCCTGTCCTTTGCAAAAATCGAGTATTTTTTCATTTATGAAATTCCTATAAAATTTCTTTCAGTCGATTTGAGAAAAAATGTTTTTCTAATAGAAGTAGTTTTTCACAAATATATCACTTCTATTCTCTACTAATGGTTTTGTTTCCTCTGCTCTTATTTTTAGTCAGAGATTTCATATATTTTTTAAGAGTGAAAAACAACAAAAACTCTTTAAGGAGTCTTCACAGAAACGAATGCCATCACATGATATCACAATTTATTTTATTTTTTATTTTATTTGTGACTAAAAATTATTGAATTCCTTTTTCTTCTTTTTCAAACTCAATATTATATTGAGCACTTTTCCTCTGCTCTCACATTATTTTTAAACTAAATCTCTTTCTTTTCAAACAATTTATTATTGGAGATAACCTTCAAAATAATGATCGAATTATTTTCTAAATAATTGATTCCTTACAACAAAAAAGATTATTAAAATTTAAGACAATTTGTTAGGAAAAACACAAATATATGAATTTTGAAATTGATTCGGATAGTCTTGACTTAATTACCGGTTTAAACTTTGAATACACGAATAAATAAGGTACTCGATTCGTCAGAAGTAATTTTGGTGAAAATATTTCATTTTGTTTGAAAAACTCAAGAAAAAGCAAAATTGAAATTTTATGGAAATAAGAAATTTTAGGAATCTTCCATAAATAAGAGCTCATCTTGATGTTTTTCTGATCCCTATTCTATAAGATAAATATAATCTTTGGAAAAGATGTGATGAATGCGTCCATAAAAAAGTTATTTCCTTTAACTCAGAATTATTGAAATTGTTTTGGAAGAAAATGTTGAATAAATCGATAAATTTTGGAAATATTTCAAATTTTATGAACAAGCAAACACATAGCAAACACATTGCCATTTATTGGATAAATGTAGTTCTATGGAAAGCATTTTTCATTTCTGAAAATAAGGCGGAATATCTGAAAAATTCAATATTTATGTTTGTTTTAAACTTTTTATAAGAATTTCTTCGTTATTATGAATAAAAGTGTATAAGATTTCGAAGAAAATTCTCATATATTTGTCTGAAAACAAATAAAAGTAAAGCGAAAGATATGAATCTTTTTCTGAAGTAAAGCATAGTTTTGAAGACTAGTTATGACCGAAGAGATCGAAAACTGCAAAATATTATAAAAGTTTTGTCGCTTTTTATGCAAATATAACTTTTTTGTCATCAGTTATGCACATAAATAAAGAATACGAGAAAATGTGCACAAAATAAATAAATGCAATCATCGATGTGTTCGCCAAAAATGTATTTCTGGGCAAAAACCAGATTTTACCCCCGATTACAGTGTCTTTCCACTCGTCGTCTGTCGCCTTTCACTACCGTTTTCTCACTCTTTTCTCCGCAATTTTTTATTATAAATATTGAAACATATTTTTGTCATATTTTAAGTTTTGCAATATCTTTGCCAAAGAAGTATTGCGTTGTTCTCTCACTTGTATTTTACGGACAATCTATAGATATAACTAAGAAATAGTTGGAGAGGACAGAGTGATGCGTTCAATATGTTTTTCTCCGTTTACTCATCTCTAAAACCCAATTCACTTTTACTACTTTCCAGTCCTTTAACTCTTAAAAGAAAATGTAGAGAATAAGTGAGAATAAGTGCACATTTATTCAAACAAAATTGATGTGAAAAAATGTTTTATCAAATGTTTATCATAATCATTACCAAAATCACCAAAAATGACAATTTATGCAAAATAAGTGCTAAACATAAAATGCAAAACATATTCTTCGGAACAGAAAAATCAATTGAATCACACATTCAGACAAATCTCTTGAACTTTAACTAAGAGTTCAGTAGAATCACTAAATTCTTATCAGAGAAGAGAAGGGAATTTGTTTATGCATTTTTTGTTGGCTTCTGGTAATGATCTGTAATTAACTTCAATTCATTATTATTTGAGTGAAAATTAGAGTTAAATAAAGCAAAAGTCTTAGGATTTGGTTTTGAAGACTAATTCAGAGATGATTTCTATTTTATTTTTACTGTTCTGTCGTTAATATTCTGTGAGATTCGATTCAATAGTCATTTAAATTAAGATTTAATGCAAATTTAATGAACAGTCTTATAGTAAAAGTGATTTTTTCTTCCTTTGACTGTATATTGTGTTTGAGAAGAGTTGGAAAGAGTACTCCCTTTTGAGCACTAAAAACAAAAGAGAGTCGTTTTGCCTTAAAGTAAATATATATTCAATTAAAAGAGAAAATTATCAAAAAAGTCTCCAAAAGTCACATTCGAGAAGAGGAGAAATCAAATAATAGACGAAAGGCAGAGCTCAGCACAAAATCTAATTCACTTTTTAGATGCTCTCCGAGAAAATTATAGTCCTTTTTATGTCCCAATATATGAGGAAATGCATAGATTCCGAAATACACATCAGTTTTGGCAACAATTTTATTACAATGTCTGCACTTTTACTAACAAATGAAACCTACAATTTTCACGGCTAACAACAGTACAGGAAAGGGATAGTCAGGAATATTTTGATTGATTCATTGATTTTGCCAGAAAATGGACTGCTTACCAAGACTGTGCACCAATAGGGGCTATAAATAATCTTTTTGTATGAAAAATGTTCAAAATTGACAAAATGTATAAAAGTGTTACAAATTCAATGTTTTATACTTTTTTTCAAAGGTTTGATGAAAATAAACTTTGAATTAGAATTTCAAATAATTTTTTTTAAAATTCAAAAAAAGTTTTGAATTTCAGGGAAAAGACGTGACTTTTAAAGTGAATACAAATACGACGAAAAAGATTTAACAGGAAGAAAAAAGAGCCGAAACTATTCCTCCCTTCCCTTCCCATCCAGTGATTTCAATCGCTCCAATGCTTGTGTTCTCTTCTGATCTCATTTTCACTCTTTTTTCAGATTTTAGTTTCCATTCATTCAGAAAGAAGTGAATTCTTTGTGAACCAGTGTTTGGTCCAAAACTGAAGAAATGAATGTATTTCAGACACAAATCGTTGGAATCACTTATCGACCACTTTATTATTGTCTGACTTAAAAGCAAACCGTGAACTCTATGACCACTAAACGATTTTTCTGATTCATTTTGAATGGACAGCTTATTTTGGTTACTTCTTTCAACACACTATCAGGAACACATCCAAAAGATTAATAGTTTTAAGTTTCAAATTGTGGAGAATTCTGGTAAACATTTCTCTATCATTGATTTAATTAAGACACAGATTAGTCAGTAATAAATACTTTATTCTCAAATTTAATTTAAATTTTGTAGAAATCAACACATTTTGTGATATTCTTCCATTGAATGAATTAATTCAATTGTTTTTACTTTTATTTTAAATCCCTTTCGATATAAATAAATAAAATTCTCTCAATTCATGCATTAATTAATTAAATTTATTGAACTTTCTAAAAGGATTTAGTGTCACTTTAATGATACTTTAATGAGTTAAATTTAATTGAGTGTTTGATATTTGTTCATTTTAACAAACTATTTAGTGATGGCCACAGTCCTCATTTTTGGGAAAAGGTCTAAAATAAAAAATTTCTTATGGTTTTTGCCTGAACCTCAATGGCCATCTCTCATACTATTTAAAGATAATTTATTAGAAACAATTTATATATCCTCTTAAAATGATGAGTATATGGTAATATAAGCTAATTTTATTTCAGAAATATCTAGTTTTCACAATAAATGCGCCAAATTGTCAGAGGGGAACATATGATCATGGTAAAATTTCTAAGCAATTTTGCAATAATCTTCTGTCGGAACTTTCAAAGTATTGATTCACTTTGAATTTATTTGATCTTGCCTATTTTTATGTTGTTTTCTGAAGTAGTTGCAAAAGATCATATTCAGGTCAAATTGTTGTACATTTATTTATATTTTTGATTTCTATGTTTCGATTTCAGACCAATTTATTGAAATTCTATTCGACTCTCCAGTGATTGCACCGAATATTATATTTTTATGAACTTTAATACTAATAATAATTTTTATTCCTTTAAACTGAATGCACATAAAATATGAAAGATAATTATGGAATCATTTTTGGTCTTATATTTCATAAGAGATTGAATTTCAAAAATTGAT
The DNA here is from genome assembly GCA_034699985.1 of Minunthozetes semirufus. Classification (NCBI taxonomy): domain Eukaryota; kingdom Metazoa; phylum Arthropoda; class Arachnida; order Sarcoptiformes; family Punctoribatidae; genus Minunthozetes; species Minunthozetes semirufus. The sequence goes on from JAQIXD010001134.1 coordinate 13,348, forward strand.
TTGAAATTTATTCGACTTTTTGTGGAAATTATTTTCTAAAGCAAACCATCGATGGCTACTTTTCTTAAAAAAGACTATTTTTGGAAATAGCCCGCACAGACACACACATACACACACACACACATTGAGTGATCGATTGCAGAGTTTTCTATCAATTTGATGCACTATTGGTGTTATACTCAAGAATTTAAATTAACAAATATTTGGTTCAACGTTTGAAACGTGTGATATGTTAATCGAGGAACTATTGACTTCTTTTTATTCATTTTCTTCAATTGTTTGACAGATTTGACGGCAGATTATGAGTGAATTTCATTTAATATTCAAATATAATATTTCATCAAATTATTCTACTAATGAAGTGATCGCTCAAAACATCGTTTATATTATAATAGTTTTTATGTTAAGAGTAAATACAGCGATGGTTTGGTTGTCAATGTTTGTCAATACTCTTGGCTATATTCTAGTAATAAAAATATAAAGACATCAATCAATGAATTTATCAAAAGCGTCAAAACTTTTGACTAAAGAAATTAGGGAATCCTTTGAGGCTTTATTTTTTTTGTTTCGTAAAAATTGTTGGTCTGAATAGCGATCCAATGGAAGGGAACTATCGGTTGCGATCATAATATGCACGCTATGGGCGGCTGAGCTCACGGCTAGAGCTCTAATGTCAGCCACTTTTGCAAAAAAACACACAATTCATGGCTTATACAACATTAGAGTAGATTCAAGTCTTGAGTTTATTTATTTTAACAATACTTCAGATATGACTCAAAATTATTCTGTAATTCATAATAATATGAGTGATGTCTCGTTAAAAAACAATTTCTACGCTTCAATACATAAAAGAATATTTTACTCGTATTTAATGGTGTTTTTCTTCACTAGAAATTCCATATCAATAAATAATGGGTAGAAAGAACTGGATCTGATTTCTCTAAAAGAGATTCCCCTCTTCTATGCTTTGCATGAAATTGTTTTTTAGAGTTATGTAAATATTGAACGAAATGAATAGTTTCTCTTTTGATGCAAAAAAACATTTAAATGATTTAAACTTTGGACCGAAGAGAGAGAGAGAGAGAGAGAGAGAGAGAGAGAGAGAGAGAGAGATTGCCTTGGTATGATTATTCACACGATTTGCCATTAGTTGTTATCGCATAACAGCATTGTTTAAGTGGTATTAAAAGAAAAGAATGTCATTATTTTCGTTATAAATATAGGGTTTGTTTGCATTAGCATCTGATGTGTGCACTGAATACTAAAATTAAATTAATGGACACTAAAACTATGCAAAACATATTACGAGTGAATGCATTGATTCTATTGAACTAACGCTCAAATTGAGACCAATATTTCACTTCTGGTTTACTCTATTATTGAACAAAATTAGTGAAAAATACTTCAAAATTTTCAATTAATTCTTGAGTTATGTCTGAAATCTTTTTCAACAGAATTTGAATTTTTCTGTGCTTTTCATCTAATCATTAGTCTTGGAGTGAGTTAAATATGAGTCACATTTGCTGGATATTAATGGATTATTTATGACTTAATATAAAAAACAAAAATTTTATTATTATTTTATTGAAATCATAAATTTGTTTTTATATTTAATTCATCGGAATATAATAAAAGTGAGTGAATTACCCCGTTGTTGGACATAAATATCAAATTTCATTTATTTTTGCTCTTAATTCAAAATGTGAATGCTCATTTCATTGTTCTTTTCATTGTCTAATACATTAAAATTAATCAAAATTTTTAGTTTTTTTAAATCAAAAATAAAATTGTTTTGAATTAATCGAAGAAATACTAGAAATTAAAAAAAACTGTTTAAAAAGTGTTGAAAAGTGCAGCCGTTTTCACGAATGAATGCCTTAATTATGTTTAATCTGATATAAAGAAAGATAACAACAAATATTTTGAGTCATTCAGTGAAACCCCTTTTCATACTTTATTCTGAGTTTCTTTCGTTTTTTGTTCCCTTCTTTCGTACATTCAATGAATTTTGATGAGAAAGTACTACAAGAATATACTGGCGCTAAGTCTTGAATGAGTGCCGGTCTCTCATAACGTGATTTGATTGTCGATCCATTGGTATGCCATAAACCTTTTTTCACTCTGGACTAAGTCTGAAGCATTGCTGGGATATATTGTATGAGACAACGCCATCAAATTATTTCACTGTTATCTCACGTATAGCCCAATAAGAAATTAAAGCCTATCCTCAATGTAAGCCACTGTCTAATAGTGATATTAGGTGCGGCCAAATGGGAAGGTGTTATCAACAGAATAAAAGTAGTCAAGATCTTTTTTTACTCAAAAAGAATAGAAAGAAAATGTGATTGATTAACAATTATCTGAAACAATTGTAATATTTCATTTCAAAGATAACTTTAGGGAATATAAAATTGTGAAACATTGAACAGATATGAAGGATCTATAGTATGTTGCTCATTTTGGTTGAACTTTGTTTTATTTTTTATGTTTTTGCCATTATTTCAATGTTTTATTTCTTTTTGGCCATAACTCTACGACTCATCCCAACAGTCCTTCTGCAGATTATTTCTTGTTTTTGTCGAATATATATCTTTTTTTCATAAAGTTTTAGATTATATGAAAGTCAGGCAAAAGTATAGTTTTATTGTGTTTTCATGTTTTCCTCTCGTATTAGAAACACATTTCTCACACATCTCACTGTTTTTACCGACAATAACGACATTTTATCCAAACTTTATGCTTTCAAATCGTTATAATGGGTTTAAATTTGGACAAAAAAAATTCCCTTTGAAAACATTTCACTGCTTTTGTCAATGTTTTTATGCAATCTTTTTTACTGAGTCCTCACTTCGATATAAACCAATCAAATGGGAGTTTAGACTAAAGATACGTTCATAATGAAGCTCGAGGTAAATGAAACGTAAGTTTTTCTTGCATTATATCAAAAGTATTTTTCGCATACGATTTGATTTAAGCGCTGATCTATAATATAAAAATTTATGAGCCATCAAAATACATAAATAAACATATCCTATGAACTAATACTTAATATACACTACAATATACTATATAAGTGTATAAATATTTATATAATCTATATTCTGGTTGAAATTCTCCTTTCCATTACTGGCAAATATCATGGAATGTTATGTTTGTGTCTCTCATATAATAATAATTTTTGTCGAGAAAAGTAATTCAAAAATGCAAATCTTCGTCGAATAAAATAGAGCACAGAATAACACACAGAATAACGAATGTATTCTTTACATTAAATACTTTGTATTTTAACTTTTTTTTCGTTTCATTCTTTTCATATTAGAGTTTACATCACTTTATTCTGTGCCGTCTTTTCCCCAAAAGATAACTTGTGAAGCGATATAATCTATTGTAATCTATAGTCTACTATCAAATGTGAAATATATACCCAGAATATTTTGGTATACTATGAATATTTAATGGCACAGCCATTAAAGTATATACTTAGATAAACCAGGAATATATGCAAACAAAGACTCTTTTATTAAATGTTAATTCAAATAAATTTTCTTTGATATAATCTCTCGGATATAACGTTAATCTCTTAAATAAAATTTATTATTTATGTTAATTACACGAAACCATTACTCTTTGCGATAATTAATAGTCGATAGATGTGATAGTTGTGATCATTTCACTCAATTTCAAACTCTTTTGGTTCTCACTTCAGATCTCAACTCAATCTCTGTTTTTATTACTTTTATTCGTTCCTCTGATTTATTATTTGCAATCAATTTAACTGAAAATTTTCTCAAAATCAAAATATACACAAAAACGGTCCATACGTATAGCTTGATATTATACAGGAATCATTGATCGTCTCCACTATATGGATCATAAAGAGCATAACCCAACTTTCCATTTATCAAAATTTCCAAAAATTTGATTTATCTCGGTTGTTCCAGAAGAAACTCCCAATTTTTATTCTTTTA
>JAQIXD010001135.1:0-17312 GCA_034699985.1 Minunthozetes semirufus
ATCGGTCTACTGATGAGTTGCAGAAGAGAGCAATTCATCCAATAATATGAGTCATGCAATAGAATCAATGCATTGCTAAGAATAATGGATTGGATCTCAACTTTTCAATTGGTTATCACATTTTGCCACATCTTAGCTAACATTGTGGTATATGTGGTATATACTCACAGTCCATAACATCATTATCTTTTTTTAAATGGAAAAAACTATTTTCTGATTAAATCTCTGGTGAAAAGTTTTCAGGTCTCTAATTGGCAGGCGTTCCCCCGAGAAACTATGAAACTATCAAGGGCATAAGAGTACAAAATGTAGAGGAATGAATTCAATACTCTTGAATACGATTATTAAATGATAGTTCGTTGTACCGGTTTTAAAAGTTTGGCGACGGACTCCCTCTGAGATTGAGGCCATGAATATACATGAGTTTAATCAAGTATGAATTGGTATGAATGAGTTAGAGAATGAGTTAGAATGAGTTTGAATGAGCATGCTACATTTTATACAAATTCAATGTTCTTGTGTTAAAAATTCGAAATTAAATTCAATTTTTCAAACAAACCGATAATTAATAGAATAAATGAATAGAAAATAGATTTTAATAATTTTGAAGTTCATTACAAATAAAATTCAAGACTCAAATCATATCTAATAAATAGCAATAAATATGACATTTATGTCAAATGCAAGTCATTTATAGCAAGACTTCAACTTAAGAATTCATTTGTAATCCTTGAAATGCGACCAAATTTTTACTCGAATTAAAACATTTAATTAATAAAAAAGACCACAAATTGGCGAATGGAAAGCCGGTGCCGTCTAATCAGTTAATCCAAAAAAATTAAAAACCTGTTCACTGTTTAGCTTTCAAATGGATTCTCTAAAATCTAATTCTTTTCAAATTAATGTTTTTGAGAACAAAATAGTCATTAAATTCAGATTTAATGACAATTTCTAAAGAAATGAAAAGTATATCAAATAATTAAAACTCAATTAACATAATAATAGTAATAATAATAATATTAAATGAGAATATTCTGAGTACAAGAATATTCTGGAGCAGAATCGCAAACATAGTTTATGGAGAATTAATAACAAATGCAGAGAATATTATAAAATTAATAGAATTCATACCTTCTTCGACCAATTTAGGTGTTGGACACCACGAGTCAGACATCATATCGAGGACAACATTGGGATCGTGTTGTGGACTACAGTCCAATTGGTTGTGCAAATCGGCCTAACATTACACGAATATATATATTCTGTTTATTCCAATCGATTGGAGAAGTGGTGATCAATACCTTATTGACTCCCATTCTTCAGTTGTTGTGTTGGACTGATCTTCAAATTCAATGGACTGTTGAGATAACAGATGAAATTGAATTGAAGTTAAGTCTCAGAACACGTTTGAAGAGAAGTCAGAAAAATGTGAATTCGAGCCGACAAGTGATGCACTGATAAACGATATGAGGAGATATGGAGTGGAGTGGAGCCAGTCATACATCCAGTCATAGATCCAGACATACGAATGGTTCACTTATGCAGTACTCATATACACACTTCAATGCAATACTGCAATACCAGTGTCTGACCCAATGCACTGTCGAAGGCATATCATGAGACCATTGCATGCTATGTGACGTAACTGATCCCAGAGTGACGGAGAGGCGCACGCCTTCACATCAGACCCTATTTTTAGCCAATCATCGAATGAATCGCACATTACTTTCAATGAATACATTTTTGACGATTTTATTCCTCTTTAGAGACCTGTTTAGAGCGAACTCTATGTGACGACAAAACACCACAAAAAGTTTTCTCAGCTTCAGATTGATTGCAAATATTGCACAAACAGTTCAAATACAGTCCAAATCCCTTTCCATTACAAATGTGCAATGAATTGCATTATTGAAATCAAAATCCATTAATAAATAAATTGGAAGTATTTCTCAATATTCAGACTTTAAGAGCAATTTATGAGTTATTCTGACTTTAAATTAATTATTGGAATCACTTCTACTTCATTGCCGTCACTTATAATACAATAATTTTGACTTTAAATGAAACGGTTTTTAATAAAAATAATTATTTGACACAAAATTAAAGACAAATTATTGACAAATGTTTTCAATTAATTGAAAGAAAAGACAAAATAATTAATAATTAATTTGTTTTACATTTAAATGAAAAAATAATTTCAAGAATTGAATTGATTTTCGAATAAAAACTTAATAATTAATGAATAGATTTAAGCGTCGGTTGATCTGAAAGTGTCCTCATCTACGGTACTGAAGATATGTCCCTCATTTGAGAGGAAATCAATCGATTTATTGATATCTCTGGCGTTAACGCCCGGAATAGAAGATATGATTTCCTGTCGGTTAATACCAGCGCTCGACTGAGAGCTCTTTTGGGTAATAAGATTGAGGACAGTCTTCTGTATTTCAGTGAATCCCTGCATAAGTCTGGTATTAGTGTTGTCCTGAGATGTCATCGAAGTATTGATCGATCGGTTGGTCAGAACAGTGGACATAGTATTGGAAAGGGTGTCCTTTTTACGTCTCTCCAGAATCAGTGAATCAGATATGACTTCCAAGAAATGCATATAAATCTCATTCGGATCAGAGATTGTTTCGATACGAAAGCCAACAATAAATGGCTTTTTGTCGTCATATCGGGACTGACCCATCACTCGGATGTACTGATTCTCTAAAACAATGGGAGGACACACGTATCGGCTGTTCGTCGCTATTAATAACAAATCAATTCATTAAAACATTTTTAACACAAAATGAAAACAACTGACAGTCGTTGTCCTCATTCTTCCAGTACTGGACTTCAATGGGCGCTCCTCTCGACTGATCATCGATTGTGTAAATGTTTTTTGTGGTCAACTCTTCGACAGAGAGGACGAGTCCTATACAGCAAATGGAGTGGACTTTCTGCCTATGAATGACGAGTCCGTCTTCTTTTCGGGTCATATGAATCACTTGAGACAACGAAACCGAAACAATGTTCTTGCGATCGGTTCCAGTCGTTGAAACATTAGCTCCTCCCGACCCTCCAGCGGTGTTGGGGTCGTATTGACTCATAAAATAACCTCCGCTTGTATTCATTGCATCCATTTTTTAATTAAAATCAAATCAAATGACAATTAAATCAATAATTGAATGAAAAATTATTTCGTATTTTTGACGACTTTTTGTTTTCTGAGGCTTTGATTCCCGCTTTTCATTGATTTGAACACAAATTACGTTATCTTTTGATTCAATTCTCTAAGAATTTCTTCAAACTGTTTATCGCTTTATAATAATATTCTTTATATAAGAGTTAATAAAATACTTTATATTATTTATAAAATATAATTAATATGTAATTCATTTTTAATTCAATATTAAACACAAATAATTCAATTAAGAATTTTACTCAAATTTTATTCTAATGTTTGCCTTTTTTTTTGTCAAACTCTATAATTAATAAACAAGAATTGAAAATATGAAGTTCACACACTTTCAGGATAATTACTTTTGACTTTTAAAATTAAAAGTATACTAAAATGAATTAAATTAATTTCTTGAACTCTTATATCATAAATTATAATAGAGAATCTGTTTCAAGATTATAAACTGACAATTGTGAGTGGTCAATTGTCAAATACTTTGATACCAAAATTTTCTTAAAACAAGGAATATACCAAAAAAAAGGGAAAAATCCAACAATTTTATTTATCAGAAGAATCTGATTGAAGACTTTCTAAAAAGAGTCATTTATAAAGTTGTATAAATTATTGCCTTTAATATTATATATGAAACTAATAATTAGTGTTGAGAACGCGATTTCACGAATAAAATCAAAATCAAAACCAATTTAAAAGATTTCACAAAAATATCATAAAATTGGAAACAATTCTTCAGAGGAATCACTCAAAAATTACTTCAATTCTTTTGTTTAAATTTTGAGATACTTTTAGAGACAAAGAGATGGCCGCAGAGACTAATTCAAAGAGCGTCGAAGGGAAGAACCATTGCATCAAAATTATACCAAAAGAGGGAATAACTATGATTCGGGAAATCGATGTGAATGTGGCAAAAATGTCGATCACTCTCAAGAGTATGATTGAAGTCACCGGAGGTAAAGATTTAGAACCGGTTCCTCTGCCTGAGATCAGTGCCTCAATTCTGGACAAAATCATTGAATATCTGAATTACCACTTCGATGATCCCATTGAAGACAAGGACTCGGATGATGAGGACTACAACGATATCAAAAGAAGCGACGATATCAGCGAATGGGACCGCAAATACATGAAAGATGTCGATAAGGACACCCTCTTCGCTCTGATCCAAACCGCGAATTATCTTAACATCAAAACACTATTAGATCTCTGCTGCAAAACTGCCGCCAATCAGATCAGAGGAAAGTCTGCTGAAGAAGTGCGTGAAATGTGGGGCATTAAGTGTGATCTGTCACCAGAAGAAGAGGAGCGTCTTAAGCTAGAGAATGCTTGGGCTGAAGATAACTGAACCATCAATTGAACCAAAATTGTTTGAATTCTGATTTGTTTTTTGTTTCGAAAATTCATTATTCTTTGAATGAAATAAATATTTTATTCCTTTAATTGTTTATTCTTTATCTTATGATTGCATTAAAGATCCTCATTGAGTTTCCTCAACAAATTGTGTAAAAGTGATCATGGGTAAAGTGGCTAATAATAGGTTCCTTTAACTGAAATTGTTTGAGCCGTTACCTCCGTTTGTTTGTAATTTTATCTTATTTTTTGAATATTGCAAAACGAAAAGGAAAGGAATTAATAGGAATTGAAGTGCAATAAAAATATGATGTAATGAATGATAAGAAGAGAGAGTTTATCCATTAAAGCCCGGAATGAAAGTTAGATAACACCTAATTTGTCACACATTTTCAGTTCAAACAAAAACCATTTTATTCAATATTATTCGTTAATAACTTTGAACGTGTCTTTCAATTATTTTTTTCGAGTGTTTGGCAAACTTTTGGCAAAACCTATGAATTAATCAAATGAAGACCAGGTGTGAGCAACCAGTCTTTCACCCAATCCCTTAAATATGACCAGATTTAGAAGTTTTGAAATTTCAAATTATTTCTGAAATATTGAACTTTTTCTGAGAAATCATTTAATGAATGGTTTATCACTTTTAATGATAATTTGAGAGCATCTCAAGAGTGGATCAGTTGCCGGCTCCGACTATTTATTGTCTTCCAATATAAATCTTAATCATATTTATAGCGAGCAAACTATCGATCTGTTTGTGTCGAACTTTGAACACCAGACCATCTGCTGTTCAGATATTATTCAATGCCTTAAATTGGACTCAAATCATAAACTTTTGGCAGTTTATGCCATCGCTTCAATCGGATCACAAGATTCAATAAGTTTGTGGCGGATGAATGGGTTCGTAAAAACTGGCGTAATATTGTTCAAAATAACTCTGATATTATGCTAGTTTTCGCGAGGCTATTGTCCCAATACTTCTTGTGTCAAATCTCACTCACAAATCCGTCAGAACTTTCCAACTATTTTATAGTAAGTTTTGACATAAAACTCATAAAATGTTTTAATTTTTGTTTATTTTGAAAAGAAGTTTAAATAAATTGGAATTTAGTCTAATATTAGTCTAATATTAATTTCAATGAGTTTTACATTCAATCAAAATCATATATTTTTATAAACTTACGTAAAGTCATTACAAATTATGTATTCCTATAATGAAGTTGAGTTTTCAATCGAAGTTTTGATTAATGGTTGAATTTTATTTGATTTTGCAGTAATTGAGAACATATCAGTCAATTTTAATATATAGGCTTCTTTACAACTCTGATCAGATTTTCAAGACTCATAAAAAGTTGAATACTCATTGAAATTAAGCAAGATGATAAGGTGAGTCTGTGGCACTCCTAAATTTATTTGAAAGTAAGTGCGGTTTTATGGAATTTTTGCATTCGTTCAACACTTTAATGGAGTTAAGTCTGGTTTCCTGTGATTAAAAATGGATGAGACTAAAGAAGTTGTCGATTGTTTCGAGAATTACTTGAAGGATGATCTTCAAAAACAAAAACAAAAAACCAAAGAAATAGAACGACATTTAAAAATCATCAAAACTTTTAAGACGAAGAAAAGGTATGTCTTCTGAGAGATTCATTTCTCTGATGATTGCCTTATATTTGAATTAATTTTTAGTAAAAATAAGACCGAAACTGATTTGAATTTGAATGAAGTATGTATTCAATTAATAAATAATTATCTCACCATTGGTTGAAATCTCTTAAATAGTCATTATTAGGCGAATCCAGTTCTTCGGCGATTCCGGTTGATGTCAGAGACGAACAGTTATATCTGAATAACGCCAAACAGTTCTTTATGATGACTGATAACGAAGACAACAAATTAGAACTAATATTTCAATTGTTTAGATCACAAACCATTGAAAATGCGGTCATTTATTGCAATTCTTTAGAAAAAGTCGAAAACTTAACCACATTTATGATCGCCGAGGGTTTCAATGTTCAAAATATGGTTATTATCTCTTATATTCTTAAACAGTATTTTACATAAAAAGAATTTAATGAGTTGACCTCTCTTATTGGCTGAGATTAGTTTCTTTGTGGTTTAGTCATTGATAATGGGTTTACACCATTTGAATATATTGAGACTCATTTTGAGATTGTTTAATAGGTTGGGAAGAATCCCAAACAACGGAAGCGAATCATTGAAGACCTAAACAGCGATGACTTACAAATTGAAGGCCTGATCACTGTTCGAAGGATTGATAGCTTAAGAAATATATCCCTTTTCGTGAACTATGATTTACCCACTCGTCAGACATACCTCAAAAGGTGACAAAAGACAAAATCTTTAACTAAACTAATTTTTATATTCTGGTAATTAAGGGTCGGTTCGCGTGAAAAGTCGTGTTATAAGTATTTTGTGGTCAATATTATCACAAAACAAGAATCAAATAAATTGATGTCTTATGGAAAGTACTTCAATACGCATATCGTCTCCCTTCCCATTATTACCAATTAATATAACTCATCTCAATGTTTGTCTTTTCTTCCTTTTTTTGGTTTATTTTGTGGTTATATTTATTTAATTGTAATTCATTTGATTGTATTTATTATAAATTTAATTAATAATTATGTTTTCTTTTTTATTAAACTTTCAAACATCAATTGAAAATTTAATTAATTGAGTGACTTTGAATTGCTATTGAATTTAGTAAGTTAAACAAATTTAAAATTATGGTTGGCACTCCATTAGTAATGGACCATTATACATTATTGTACCTTTTAGTAAAAGGCTTTTACTTAAGTCAATAATTTTTACTGATTTAAAATTTAAATTTAGAGCTCAAAGCTTATGATAACATAAATGTTTGGTCTATTTATAATTTAACATTTAGTCCTTTTTGTTTTCACTATTTTGCGCTCAAATCAGTTTATTTCAAATATATAAAAACACTTCATAATTGTGACGACTTTTATTGCATTTAGTTTTATTGAGAGCACATGTCATCACATGTTTCGTCATTTTTTATGGTTTTTGTTGTTATGAGTATTTTTTCACAATTTTTGTAAACATTTGTAATAATTGACTCATTTTTTAGAGACAATAACGAAGTTTCGGAGTATATAAACTGATTTGATTTTAATAGTGTCTTTAGATATGGCGAAAGAAGTGAAACTTGTTGTGGTAGAAGTCAAGTCATTGACTCATTTTGTGGTAAAAGAGTACGACACGGAGTCGGCCAAAGAGTACGAAAAATTTGAAGAATTACTTCATAAAACGTATTCATCCCCCGAAGACTTCAATTATCGCACACAAGAGTCGATTGAAGTCGGCTCTCATGTCTGCGTTCTTTTGAATGCCGACAAACGCAACAAAAGAGCTCCAAAGAAGTGGTTGAGAGGAGTCGTCCGACAAATATTGATGTCTATCGGAAGCTATTTATATGAAGTATATCTTCTCGATTACGGAATCCAAAGAATGGTTCAAAAGTCGGCGGTCAGAGAGTTGAGGCCTCACTTCACGGAAGAGTTCATTAAGTTTCAGGCAATTAATTTTCATTTGTCGGACACAGACATCAAACCCGACACCAATACTGAAGAAAACAGAAAAACGATCGAAGATTTGTTTGAGTCAAACAACTCATTAGTTTCGGCTCTCATTATCAGAGAAACGGACACTAATCTGATGGGAACCGTCACACTCAGTGACGGAACTGATTTGACACAATTTCTTGTCGATAAAGGGTTGGCCACAGAAAAGGTGTTCGAAATTCGTAAACCAAGAACTTCGCCCTTATTTAAGAAATCGTTACCGAATGGCCATCAACTCAAAGGTCACTCAACTGTTAGTGAAGCCATTGATTCCGATTCATCCGTTTCATCAATAAGTTCTGCAGAGATATCATTGGTTTACGATTCGTCGATTGAGTCCATCGATAAGTCTGCACAGGATATCATTATCGAGAAAACGGTTAACCGATTGTCTAATAACTTGAATCGACTCAAAGGATTGGGAAGAGGAAGAGGAAGAGGACGGACTTTGAATCAAATGTTCACCAAAATAAAAGAGAGGGGAAGAGAAACAGACAAAATGATGTCTTCAAGTGGTGACTCTCTTACTGTCAGTTCAGAGCGAAGTGAGAGTCCCATTGAATATCTCAACCAATTTATTAACCCCGGACTCAATGAAAGCCCCGATTGGCCACAACAACAACTCCAAGATTTAAGTCGAGGGCCCAAAACAAGTTTAGTTCCGGCGGGAACTCAACCGCCATATATACCGCCCACTAATCAAAGAGTGTTTACATTAAACAAACAAAAATAATTTGAATGCAATCATTACTCTTCACTAAAATCAAACGCAACCTTCTATTGTGACAAAAACCCCCCATAAAGTCCCCCTAAAGATGATTTTAAACTATTATATGTTTTATCAAAGATTTTTAGAATAATTTTCCCGTATTTTCTCATTTTTTTAAACTCAAGTATTACTCAGTTCTTCAGAATTAATATTTTATGCATTTATTTGAATAATTGTTTGAAATTTTAATTACTTTTGTGTTTTGTTTGTTAAGAGAATGCCCTCAATTGCCCTCATTTTAATTGCATTCAGTTTTTAAGAATAATTGAAAATTACCCTCTTTTTGCATATATTACATCTTCGTGTCATTTGTGGATCCATTCAATAGGATATCCTCAATGTTTTCATTGCTTTCAATTGTGGTATAGAAATGATAATTTCTAGCTGTCTATAGCTTGATCTCGAAGTTTACTTAATATTTAAAATACAATTTCTAATTAGTATTAATCCTAATCTAACCGAACCTAACCTAACAAACTGTAAAACTATTAGTTATTTAAAACTTATTTCTATTATTTGGCAAACATTTGATCATTAAAATCATTTTCAGTATAAATAACACAAAAATTTGATATCATTTTGTGATTAATATTTGAATAAAAATTTGTTTTGTTTTTTAAATAAAAATTATTTTTAATTAAATTCATTTCATTTAAATTCTTGTCTGAAAAAGAGTCAAACAATAGAGGACTCCATCTGTTGGACAATAGTTTGGATTATTGTGAATGTGATGTAAATAAATACCAATTAATGACAAATCACCTGAAGTTTGATTCAATTGAAATATCTGTTGGACTTAATTATCGGTACTTTTAAGACAATTATTGATCGATTCCTTAGACAAAAGAAACGGATGAATAGCCGACAATGAACTCTTCAGCTAATGAATCGGCGATTCTTATTATTGATGACAATACAGACATTTCGGACAACAGATTGTCTTCTAATGACTTAAATTCGGCTCAAAATGAATTACAGTTTCACTCTTACGTACCTTCGGCTCAGACAAAGACAAATTCAATGCCGACATCAGTCTATTCCGCACCGAATTTCGACGAAACTAATGACGAAGAAGAAGATGTTCTGCTCGGAAAGAGTTCGGACAAGTCATCAAAATATTCTTCGTTAGGCTTTTGGCGTTTAGAGTATTTCGGACAATACTTTGATGTGACCACAAGTCAAGTATTGTCGCGTATATTGTGGTCAACAATACCTCTAAGATCTTCAAAAGGCAATTACGTTGAGCGACACATCCAGACTGTGGCTGATTTGTACGGACCCTTTTGGATATCATCCACTTTGGTCTTCTCGATCGCCATCTGTGGAAATATCGCTAATTATTTCAATAGTTTCGGAAATATCGACAAAACTCACGAGGAATGGCACTACGATTACACTAAAGTATTATCCATTCATTCAATAATTCATTGATTTATAAATTTTTAATGATTTTTGACTTAAAGGTAGGACTGGCGGCCTCTACTATTTACACATATGTGTTGGCGGTTCCCATTTGTTTGTGGTTCTTCTTCTGGTTTAGAGGATGTTCTGCTAATTACTCTCTGTTAGAGACGGTCTGTGTTTACGGTTATTCGCTGTCCATTTATATTCCGATTTCGATTCTGTGGGTCATTAATGTCCGGTCCTTTCAATTAATACTCCTATCTTTGGGAGCATTACTTTCTGGGAGTGTTCTTATACTGTCGTTCGCACCGGTGGTTCACAGCGACCCATCAAAGACACTGAAGTCTTCGTATTTGATATTAATTCTGATAATATTATTGCACGCATTCCTCGCCTTTACTTTTCTGGAGTACTTCTTCTGATACTTCTTATAATTTTGTTTGAAATCAGTTCTCTTTTCTCCGATTATTTCTAATCAAAAATGTGATCACTTTTTCGCCATTTTTTAAATGTATTTATAAATAAAAGAATTAATTATTTGTTATTTTATTAATAAAATTCATATTTATTACAAATCTATCGAAAAATTCACTTTTATTTCACGTTTTTCTACATTTTTCAGAGGCTATAAACACGACTTCCCCACCTCTATGATCTTGATTATTGGTTAGTATTAATCTGAGCAATACTTTCCAAATTGTATTCAATTTTTGCCTTCTTATTCTTTAACTGTATTTCCATTTTTCTAAGAATGTAAGCAAAGAATTGATTGAATTTATGGGAACTATTGGCCAACAATTTGTTGAAAAATCAGATGAAATACATTTTTATTATTTTTCAAAATAAGTACAAAAAATGAAAAATCAAATCAAAATTGTTTTGAACCCAAAGTATAGATATTATTGAGAGTAGAGTGGAATTCTTCAGTTGGAAAAGTTAGGGACGGGTTTGCATTCATGTAATCATATGAGGATTACTTAACCGGAAAATTATATTGAGATCGAAGTCGACTCAAACCAATGAAAATGTGATTTCATTCGGTTTTATACTATTTTTTGTCGATCAGTGGGAAGCTCAAGACTGAAGTGTTGGCCAATCGATAAACACTAGACTAGTATTTGAAGACATTCCTCAGTGATCTGTGATTCAATAAAACAGGGGATCACTTGACTGACTGAGTGAGGTATAGGCAAATAATGCAAACTTTGAAACAGTTTGTGCGACAACTGATCCAATAGTGTGAGTGAATGTATAAAATTTGATTTAAAGTCTTTGGCAGACAATAGAATAGGATTTTGTTGGTATTCTACGGATGATTAACTCAAGCGATTGCTCTTAGAGGCGAATAATACAATAACATTACTCTTCCTATGTTTCCATTAATTGAAAATTTGTGACAATTATGTAATCATTTGGGCGTTTAGTTAACGGATCGATAGGCAAACACTTTTGATTTGATTACTTATTCGCCTGAATTGTTGAAAACTGATCCGTCAACTATTGGCTCAACTCTGTTCTAATCTATGCTAATATGTGTTCATCTCTTTATCTAATTAGTAAACAGTTTATGTATTGGCGTTAATTCCTAATCATTTAATTAGAGTTAAATATCGACCGAAAAAAATTCAAATGTAATCAAAAAAGCTTTAATAAAATGAGTTAATTGTCTGATAGTTGTCTCAAAGTTATTCAAAACAGCGAAAAGATTTGTTGGAATCAAAGATATCAAAGATATTGAATTACAAAATTGAAAAACACTGAACACTACTATAAAAATATAGTCTCAGAGGAGTTGTTGTGCAAAGTCTTTGAATAAATAAATGGATTTGTCTTCCAATCAGAACTTAGTTTTAGTTTAACTAAAATATATTTTCAGTGATGTCTGCGATGTCTGTCATTTGTCAATAGTTTTTGATTAATTGTCTGTTGTTTTACATACAAGACATCAAAGTTATCACTCGTTTTATCTTCAAATAATGAGTCCATTTGTTTAGACAAACAACGAGTGATATAAAGAAATAAATTGATTATTAGTTTCGCAAATATCATCAAAAAATAAAATTAATGCCAAAATAACAGCAAATGTTATGAATGTTTCAAAATCATTGAGAATAATAAAGAATATTCTTAGAAAAGAGAGTTATCCATATCCTTGGTCAACATTTTTAGATTATTAGTGGGTTTCAATGGAAGTTCAATTATTTGCTGATCATTTGCCAAAAATTATTTGAATGATTGACTGCTTTTAGGATTTGTTAGATTCGTAATGATTATGATTAAGGACCGGATGATATGTTTAGTTTTTATAGGAATGGAAGTGCGAGTGGAGAGGACTCATAAAAACATTTTGAAGCAAACAATCTCTTAGACTAAGAAGTAGTCAAATGTAAGTCTACTGTTAGTGGAGAACAAATTGACACAAATAAACGATTTGGTAATAAAAATCAGTGCAATTGTCAACAAAAATATCTTTGGTATGTTTACAAGTAGCAGATGTGCGATACGGATGATTATTTACTTACCAGCGGCGCATCACTGCATCCAATCTATTTGTAGTCCCGTCCCTTCCCGTCCCAACGCCTCCAAACACTACTAATTTCTGGACTTTTTAAACTCTGTTCTCTTATTGATTAGTTTTACTAAATTCATGTCTCGTTAGACAACGATCTCTCTTAACAGTTATTATATGAATCGACTCATAAATCTTTCAATGAGTCGATGCATATAAATAGAAACCAAAGGAGAGGAATACCACAAGAGTAGGAGAGGAGTAAATCCCTTTTTTCACTTCAATGCCTTTGCCTTCAAATTTGATTTCAAACAAATTATTTAAATCTTAAACATAATTAAATATCAAACAATTCTCTCAAAATTCTGTTTAAAACAAATTTATTACTTTATTAGTGTTTCAAAAAAAAATTTCAAGATCCTATTAACGAATAATATTGCAATAACTACTCTAACTCTCTTTATCTCATTGTATACGACTCTTTTTTAACAGGTATATTTACTGCATGCGGTGATACTCAACCCCTATTGTCATGAATATAAGCCTCCCACAGGGGAACAGTTGGTGTCTCATTCATATTGAATTATGAGGGCTTTCCTCAAATCATCGATACGTAAATCAAAGCAATTTAAGCGATCGGAGGGTAACGATAATCAATGAATTAAATTCATGGACACAACTATTGACTTTTGTGTCGAAACTCAAATAAAAGGAGTCTTCAAGTGATTAGACCACAAAAAACTTATATTATCTCAAATAACTTAACTTCTTGTTTATGTCTTAAGTTTTTCAATAAAGAAATACGATTTGTCAGCACTTATTGATTCAATCAAAATATTATATCAATTCTATAGATTAAGTATAAGAATAAAAGTTAATAATTCTTTTCATTTCAATGAAAATGAGAATTGCGTTCAATGAATGAGAAGAGCGCTTATTCGGTGCCACAAATTGGCCCTCAATTGTTCACAGGAGTGAATAAATTTGGTGACAGACTCTCTCTTTTGCACACATCATAATAATATGTATTCAAATTCTTCATCCATTGATAGGGACCTGAAATTTATGTGTTTGGGAGCCGTTGTTTGCAAGCATTTAATTAAAGGATAACAAAGAGTCAAAAGCAATGCTAAGAAGCTATTGATATAAATGAATGACTTTTTATTAGAGAATACAAATGACTGAGAATACGAATTGGGCTTCACTTTTGTCACCAGGAATGACATGACGGCAAACATTAACAGTTGTGGCCAAACGTGTTATGTATTGCACCACAAAGCTATGAATCTGAATAAGGCTATCAACGATTCAATTTAATCAAAGTTTGTTACATCCATTCAATAAGATTTCAATGGCTTTAAACTTAATAGAAATGAGAATTTTTCAGCAAAACCTCTTTCAAGTCTATAATCGATGAGACCATACATTCAGAGAATGACTCAAAACAGACAAAAAAAAAGAAGAGTTTTTCAAGAGTTTGATGATAAAAGTGAAAAAATATTTACGCGTTTTTTCATTTCGAGTTAGAGTTTGAAAGAAATATTTATTAATATTTTATTTTTGCTCTGAATTAAGGATTTTTAGATCTTCTATTTGTTTTATTTGTGTCGGGGAATGTTGGCTGAGTGTAGGGGACATACAGTTAGGATAAAGAGGCTTTGGTGTAACGTAATGTCAAGTGTAAGGAATATTGTTTTGAAACTTTGGCTCAAAATGTTAGGGAAAGAGAAACTGAAAACTGTTGACTCCAAATGAGTTGAAAAGTATAAAGAGATTCACTGTTTTTAGTTTTGATTAATTCTCGTCAATCGCTAATTAAAACGAAATATTTTGCGACAAAAAAATAATTATTTGTCGAGTTTTGCACATTTAATGAACGCTTGAATACACTGAAGAAATATTCATTTTGAGGGAACAAAAACCATATTTATTAACTCACTCTTAGTTTTAAGCTTTTATTGTATTTTTGTAGTCTTTTATAAGAGTTTGCAAATAAATCAAAAGACTTTTAGTTTGTTTTAACTAAAAATAATAATATCTTTTCAAAGACGAGAAAATTATTACAAACTTATTAACAAATTTCGGATAATTAAATGATTCGTAGAATAATTAGTTTAATATTTAGTTTACGCAACAATTCTGAAGACTTGACACAAGACAACACAATTTTGATTTCATGTCATATCAGTTACATCAGGATATCGTAAGAAAATTATCATAATAAGGCGTTTATAATGATCGAGTAACTAGTTAATGAACTTAATTCTTTTATTTTTAGATGACTAAATCCGAATCTATATTCATATCAATCAAATGTGAGCTCCAGATGTGATGTGCTTTTGATAGGAATTAATTTAATGGTTGTGTTGGTTGTGATGGTTGTGATGGTTGTGTCAAAAATTAATATTAGAAAATAAATATTTAGTTTAATTGAATTAATCTATGATTTGATTTGCTGTATGTCTTGTATGACATCAAGTCTTCTAAAGAGAATACAAAAGATTTGTTTTAAGAGAAAAAAACGACTAATTATTAAACGAAAATATTTTTTTGGATAACAAACAGAATTAGTCTCTTCTTGTGATTACTTAAGACATAAGACTTTATAATTATGACTAAATATTAGTACAGATGCCGAACATAAGTCGAGGCGTTTCGACTATTACTGATGTCACCAAAAATTTGCAAATAAGGCGAAACCATTGGGAGAGACATAATGACAACACTGTGTGCGAAATGTGGGCTCAAAAACTAAATCCGTAGAAAAGAAGAGAATTTTTATATAACACCAAAAATTTGAAGAAAAAAGTTTACGATTCGTTAATTTCATTTAACAAAGATATGCCTTTGTTTTAGTTTAAAGGCATATGACTTAAGGTTTACTAATTTATGCTTCAAAGCTATTCAAACGATATTATTAGCGTTTTTATACAAATAACTCAATTATTTAATTTGAGTCAATGTTTAGTCTCTCCACTCATTTGACAATTATTTAAAAATTTTGTATACATTTGCAGGAAATGATTGATTTAATTAATGGTTAAGACATTCAAAAACAATTATTGGAACAGAATTTCAAGTTATAGACTCTTTTCTAGAGGATAGACCTCTTTCTGGGGAATAGCTATAATATTTGCCAATGAATTTGAGTGAATATAATTGACTCTTGTTGTGCTCATATCATATTTGGTTAATCCAATTGAATCAATTAAATCTTTTGAAAGCAATGAATTCGTGTCTAATCCACAATTTAGAGGATTTATGTAATCCTGGTTAAGCTGAATGAATATATAAATTATATGTTTATATTCACAACATTTAAATAATCCCTAGAATTAGATTTGACATAAAAAATGAACCAAAAGTTTATTGCTATTTAATACAAGAGATATCCTTAAAGTCTTGACATTTAACCAAAACTAGCAATAAATATGTCTAAACGAGCAAAAAATGTGTCTCATTTGAGGTTTAAATGTTTGAACTTCGAGGCGAAGGAATACCTCCCAAAAAGTTCTGAAACTGAATCGCAGCTGACTTTCAGTAATCATCGCTTTGGTGTCATCGCATGGATTAGTATTTGAACGGAACGACCATTTTTTCGGTGCCGAAGCACAACATTTTTCGTTTACTGTGAAAACAAGTCCTTTAAAACTAAAATTAGATTAAATTTAAAAATATAAACAATTTGTTCAAAGTTTAGTCTATTGAACCTTATATTGAACTTTACATAAGAAAACTTGAAAATGTTATTTCAATTTCAATAATTATCAAAATATCACCATGCTCTTATATACTCTAAGACTTAAACTTTAACATGCTCATATTATTTTTAGAAGAAAGCTTTGATTCAATTTGAAATACATTTGGTTAAGCTTTGAATTAAGTGTTTTATCATTAATTAAGTGGAAGAATGAAATGACAATAGTTTTATGTCATATCAACTGATTTCCCTCAAAACAGATGTTTTTTCTACGAATAAAGTGTTAAAAAAGACCGAAAGTAATAAAAGGTTTCGTTAATCCCTGATTTGGCGAAGAATTTACAACAAAGATATCTATTATTTACTCTAAAGGTATGCCAACAGTCATATCAATAACAGTATTGTATTTTTTTTTTGCGACGGAAATGTGTGAAAAACATCGATATATGTGGCACTGAATTAATGAAGCAAATAAATGAGGGAAAGAGTCAAAAGCAGTCCTTAAGACCTTTTTGTGTGAAGTGTCGGCTTTCCTTTAAACCAAGAAATCAGTGATACTTAGGAAAAGCCGATACAAACGTCCAAAACAACGATTCAACTGATTTACGATCACATTCTCAGAGCCCTAAAACGAAGTGTTTATTTGAAATGTAGTTCTCAATGAAATAAACCATATTATATCGATTACAACACTGTTTAGAATAATATTCCTCATCTTTTTAAAACCTGATAAAAATAGATAGATCGTTTTTCTTAGCTCTCTCTCTCTCTCTCTCTCTCTCTCTCTCTCTCTC
>JAQIXD010001136.1:0-17299 GCA_034699985.1 Minunthozetes semirufus
TCTCTCTCTCTCTCTCTCTCTCTCTCTCTCTCTCTCTCTCCAACCCATAGATAGCGCTTTAGTATTGAAACTCAAACTCAAAAACAATAACAAAAAATAAATGATTTTTTTGACTCAAAATTAACTCAAAATTAAAAACAATTTAAACAAAATATTAGACATTATTTTGCAGTTTATTTGAGTTTATATTAAATTAAAGTTCAAATCAGTTACCGATCTTCGGCTCAAATATGAAATCAAAACAAAAGGCAAACAAATCTGAAGACTGTTTTGCTTTTGAGTCGAAATACGATTCAATGAAAACAATAATCAATTCTTTGGAAACCATTTCCGCAAAGTGTGAGCTATTCTTCAGACAATTCAATATATGTGTCGACAATCAGAGCCAATTGGATGACTACAAGAAGCTGTTGACCGGATTCAAGTTGGAGTTGGGCTCAGAATTTGTCCGACAGTCCAGTGATGACAACCGGCGGACAATCGAAAGAAGAAGTGATGATCTGTCAGACAATGAGTCAGATTTTGTGCCAAACGTTTCCGATAACGATATCAATGACTTCGACGACCCGTTGAGTGATAATAAAGAAGAGTTTAACCTTCAAAATGGCGACCAAAGAGTGACCGATCAGTTGGAGTCAAGTATTACAAAGAAAAAGTCGGCCAAAAGGGTCCGACACTACACCTGTTCCACGAATGGCTGCGAATTCAAGTCTTCGAGTCGGGCCTCAGTTGTGGCACATCAGGCAACACATGACGACGAGAGGGACAACCGGTGCTGTTGGCCGAGTATGTCATCAATTCTGTCCATTTATTCCTATTTTACTAATTGTTATCCTTTTATCACATTATTTGATCCGATCTTAAGAGTGCGAGAAGTCGTTCGCCAATAAGAACTCATTGATATCACACATCGAGTCATTCCATTTGAGGAAAGAGCGGTACAAGTGTTGTGTCGAAGAGTGCGGCCAATCGTTTGTCTCAAAAGTCAATTTCCAGTCGCATATGAATAGCAGTCACTTCGACATCACTGACCACAGATGTCTTTGGACCGAATGTCACCTCAACTACAAGCCGTCGGCCTGTCTTTGGCCAAACTGTGGGAAACAGTTCCCAAACAAAGAGTCAGTCATAAGATAATTGTCTTTAAATCAAAAGAATTTAATCAAAATTTTTCTCATTTTCTTTGAAATCAATTTTCGGAAAACATTTCAGACTTTTCGGTAAATATTCGCTAAAAATACACTTATTTTGGGATTAAATCCGATTTTATCTGATTTTAGAGACACATATGGAGTGCATTCACCTGAAGAAGTATACCATCGATGAGTCAAAAGTTGATAATTGGCTGAAATGCGAACAAAACGGGTGTGACTTCCAGACGGTGTCCGAACACGAGTTGACAGAACACGTGACTAAACACAAGTCCCGATACATAGCCATCAAAAAGAGGACACAAATTCCTGCAGAAAATGACGAGTGTTTGGAACCGCCATTCAATAAATACACCGGTATTTGAAAAATTCCAAAAAATTCTGAATTTATTTAATCTTTTAATTGATTTTCAAACAAATATTCGTTGATTTCAGGCAAACCTCTGTCCAAAAAGCGTCGCCCGAAGAATATCCGGTGCAGTTGGCCCGCATGTGATGCCATGTTTGACAGCCAACACACCGCTAACATCCATTTGAGGAAACACACAGGTATTTGAGGCCCCCTTTCCCCTCTTTTTTCTAAAATTAGTCCATTTTTGTCCAATTCTTAGGGGAAAAGCCCTTCCAATGTGATTGGCCGGAGTGTGGCAAAAGTTTTCGGTGAGTTTTTCTTGAAATTACTCAAAATTAGAACCAATTTTAACCCAAATTTCCCTTATTTTTCAGATTCAAAGGAGCGCTCAAACGTGAGCTCATATTCTGTGCTTTAATTTCGGTTTAAAATCAATAGTTTTGTTGTCTTTTAGTACACAAAGAGTCCATTCATCTGAAGTTAAAGCAGTTTAAGTGCGATCAATGCGATGAGGCTTTCCTTCTGCTAACGGCGCTCACTGTCCACAAGTCGAAGCACACGGGGGTTAAGCGGCTTCAGTGCGATTGGCCCGGATGTGAGTGGAGGACAAACTTCGGCCAACAGTTGGAAATACACCGAATGCGAACTCATGAGGGAAAGAAGGTATACCTCAAGAGGTACCGCTCGAGGAAGAAAGTCGACCCCAACTCCCCCTATGACTCGAACGGCAATCTCAAGCCCTTCACCTGCGAGTGGCCCGGATGTGAGCGACGGTTCAAATACGAGACCAATTTGGAGCCACACATGAAATGGCATCAGAAGTCGGGTCTGTTTTTCAATCAATTCTTTGATTCAAAATTCAATTAATAATTAAAACTATAATTCGTTTCTTCAGAAAACGGACCGCCGAAGGAGAAGAAGAAATATTTTTACCCCAAGAAAGCCAGGCCTCCAAAGGTAAGGCCAGCCCTCAAACTGACCCCAGAGTTGAGTAAAACATCAGAACCTGATTCAGTTGTCACTCAATTACTGCTATTTTTCCTTAAGATCCAGTATTTTGTTGTCTGTCTCTAAGCCTGAGCTCTAATTTACCACAATTTACAGGAGAAGAAGGACAGACCCATTGTGGACAAGCCATGGAAGTGCAATTGGGCCGACTGTCAGTCCTCGTACACCACCAAACATATGGTATTCTTTTCGAGTGAATCCATAATCCTTTTGACTAATTGTCGCCACTTTTGGAACAGTTGTCTCAACACTTCAATACACACACCGGTCAGAAGCCATACCAGTGCCACAGCTGTGAACAGGCGTTCGCCTATAAAAGTAGTCTGAGTTCACACATTTCCACAAACCATCCGACCGGCGATCAGGTGATGGACAGGCTCTACAAATGCCGTTACTATGGCTGCAACCGGTCTTTCGATAAGTCCCGGGCATTGATGGCTCACCAGAGGATCGCCCATCAAATGGTAAAGAATAGGAATTTTTGGACTAAAATCCAATTTTAATGAATTTCATAGAAACAAAAGGACAGCAAAGACAGGTCTGCGGCGCAGGCTATCGAAGAGTATAGCTCTTCGACCTGTTATAGTTCGCCCCCACAGGAGATGCCATTACCTGAGCCCTACTTCGTTCAGAAAAATGTGATTCGTTTGGATCGGATCCGAGCCTTCAATGCGCTCCAAATCCAGACACAAAACCAAAACCAGAACTATATGTCGTACCCCTCGACCTCTCAACGAAGGGAACGACTCTGTCCGACACCAACCGGCCCGCAGACAACGCACACAACCGCTAAGAAACTGCTGACAAACGCATTGAGAAGACCCAAAGCTCAGCCAATTTACAGCCAACCCGTGGACACGGAATCAATAGCCAGAGAACTGCCCCATCCGTGCACTCACTCAGGCTGTTGGCGACGGTTTAAAACAGTTAAGGCTCTCGACTGGCACTTAAAGAAGTTCCATAACATTCAAAATCAATCAACAAAATAGGCTTTTCGTAGGCTTTCCCTCAAAAGTCAGGCCTAAAGCCTATAAATACTGAATTTATTTAATAATTATTTTTAAAATAATTTTTATTTTAATTCAATTTTTTGCTTAATTTATAGGAAAACCTTTTTTTGTGTCTATTTTTGGAATAAATTATTTAAACCCAAAACTTATCGACTCCTCTGTCCTTTATTTTTGTTAATTTAGAACCTTTTCGTAGGAATTCCCTCAAAACTCAGTCTAAAAGGCTATAAATCCTGAATTTTTAAGCCTTCAGTTTAGTTATGCTTTAATTTCTGTCCAAAAAGGCTAAGAATTCGCTAACAAATGAACCTTTCATTCATTAAAATGAATATTCTGAGTGTAATCCGAGTACTTTCCAAATGAGATGATTTGAGGAAAGGCCGAAAAGCTATCAATTCTGAGCCCTTTTCACAATCAATTGATTCTGAGTTCAATTTTCAAAGAAATTCAAAGCAAAAGAAAAGCAAAAAAAAAGTCTTAAAAAACAAATACTTTATTAAATTATTGGAAAAATATAAGTAATTATAAAATATATATAAATATAATATTATATATAAAAGTCAATGAAATAAATGCTTTAAATAGTATTTCTTAAGTAAAATATAACGCTATTTAAGGCACAAGTCTTTTATTACGGCTCCGACTCCTCTCTCTTAAGGTAAGTCATTCCCCAAATACAAGTCAACTCTTGTGGAGCAGAGTCTATGCCTTTTCCTTTGCAATTCTGTGCACTCGTGTATCTTCCAGAGGAGCAGCTGCTGGACAAAGCAATGACGGGAATGACATGTAATATGAGAAGCAACGGATATATTCCTAGAGCTCAGGGCTATAGTCGAAGACTTGGAGTGAATTTCAGCGATGCTCTTAAAGATGAATCATTAGTTCCGCCATAACTCTCATAGCAATTCTCTCTCTCTCTCTCTCTCTCTCTCTCTCTCTCTCTCTCTCTCTCTCTCTCTCTCTCTCTCCCTATCTCGCACTTACACACAAACACACACTCTATCTGTTCCTCTCTTTGGCGGAATGCCATCAATTCGGTTGTAGTGTAGGGAAAGGTATAGAAGAAAATAGTGTTTAGGAGTGGATGTGTTTCTCTCTCTCTGAGGCTCTTAAATGGGATCACAATTCCATTCGCCTTCCATTCGCCAGACAGAGAAGGCATAGGAAAGCCTCTCGTGAGCCACATAGGAACAGGCAGTGGCCAAACGGCTGTCTATTGGCTCATCCTTAAGGACCTATACAGGAGAGGGGGAAAAGTGATTTACAATTAACAACACTGTCCTCACTGTTGAGCCAAACGGCAAATAATTAAGAGTTTAATTAGGATTTTGTCACTAATTTGATTAGTTATGGCGGAGCAATGTGAGCAAGGACAGCCATATAAATCATGCTGCGCTCTTTCTGCTGTATTCTTAGAATGTCTTAACTCTTGAGACAAAGACGGAGGATGTGCTCGCGCTCAGGATTTGCCATAACTTATCTGTTTATTTGTTTTTGAAAAACAATTTTTTTTCACTCTTTGTATTCTTGAGGGGAACTCCACTCTTACTCCTCCGCTACTCCAAGATATGGGTCATTGGCTAGAGTTTCATGAGATGGACAAAAGTGATCAGTTATGCATTCCCTGGATTTGGGAGCTCAGGAGCGCCGGTGCTGAGGATTTCCTCAAAATTTTGTGTGTAATCAAAACCAAAAGTCAGACCAAAAGTGAACTTTTAAGAGGAAAGCCTTGTTTTTACGAAATCCCCGTTAATTCCAAGGGATTTTCAGTGGAGTAGCAAGATTAGTTATGGCGCCACAGATTCCAGAAAATGAGCAAGCTCCATTAAATTTAGTTAATCGCTATTTTTTTGCTTACTTCTCACACTACTTCCCATTAAAAGGTTGTGCCATTCAAATGAAAACAAATAAAAGGAATTAGGAGAAAGAGCTTGTTTGGTGACCAAGGTCAAATGGTGGCGCATCCATAAACAAGGCTTTTATGTCATCAGAGGCTGATATTTGCCGCTCGAAGAACATAAAGACATTAGTTCTGACAAATAATCACAAAAGTGTGCGCTTTTTGGTCTCAAAAGCAATTATTTTCACACAATTTAAGCCTCTTTTGAGCCGAAAAACAGTTCTTAAAAATCAGTGAAATTATTGCAAATATTTTCTTCGTTTTCATCAAAATATTTAATCATTTCTGACATCAAACTAAACAGTTTGTGCTGAGTTATAGCCCTCTCCTCCCTTTCCCCTCTCTATTCTCTGTTTCTATTCTCTATTTAAACATTTGAAAGATAACTTTCTCACCAAAACCTAAACTAATGTTAGCCTGCAATGCAAGGGAATGCCTGAGAAACTCTTTTTATGACTGTTCTGACTCATCCTGGCGCTCATCCTAGCACTCAAGCCTCTGTCTGGCCAAATTGCCATGATCAAAATATTTACAAAAAGCAAGAATAAAGGTTTATAGACAGTGATGGTCAGGGCTTGTAATAGAATACTCTGAGATATTGAGATAATTAGAATTACTGTCAATAAAAAGCTTGAATTTGATACTCAGAGAGAGGGGTCAGCCTCTCAATAGCCACTTACGGTTAAACCCAGGATTCCTGTGCCTGGAATGAAAACAACGGAGCATTATATGGCTTAATTTGGAAATTGGCCAGGCTACCAATTGTCAATTCAAACTGGTCAAGGCCTCTGACCAACCTAAGAAAGCACACACACCCTCAGCACCGCTGGATGCCTACCGCCTGGGATTTAGGCTGAATTCGGGGTAATTTTATCTGAGCTCAAGAATGACAGGTGACAATACCATCACCATATCATCGTATTTCTTGTAATATTACACGCATAGCTATTAATTTGAGCAAGGTGATCAATATTCATCAAGATTAAATTCTTGTGAATACAATTCTGAGTGAAGAACACCACTAATTAGTGATGTATTGCATGCATCACATGTAAGACCTGTCGCCAAATACAGCGAACACTAATATTCAAGAAAATTGAACGAACCTGATATAAAAATTGAATGTATCTTGATGCCAATTTCAGTGTTTGTATCTTGCTCAATTTGTCAGATGGAAGAGTGGGTATGATTTTGCGGAGCTGTGCGAACGCGTGATTCAAAGACTGTGTTCTTTGCCTTTCCCTGACGTTCGCCAAAACCCTCTGGTTCTGCATCTCATCCATGTTTAGGCCGGAAGTGTCCGACACATCCAGACTCGTGTTGGACTCCAAACTGGGAGGTTGTAGGACAGGGCATCGCCTCTTACCCCGCGGCGAACACTCGGATAAACTTCTGCTGGAATTAAAGGCACTTCTCTTCCGTTTACGGCTTGTCTTCTGTGCACTACTGTTCAACAATTGTGGTTCACTCAAGACGTGGAAGTCGTCCACTCTTTCAGATGAAGAGCTTTCTGTCGAATACTCGCACTTCGCGTACTTTTTATCGATAGTTATGTCAAAGAACTTGAGATCAAACTCTTCGTCCATTTTACAGAAGAGGAATAATTCAGAAGAATTGGAATAAATTAGAAAAACAACTGAAAAAAGTTAACTCAAAGGCTGTTCCTGTCAGCTATGCTGGTCACTGGTCAGAGCACAGAATGAAAGATAAAACAAAAGATTATATCTTTTATAGAAAAACACAAATAATTTAAACGACTTTTTGTCTTAAGAAGGACTGAGTCTGAGCTCTACCAAAGCTCCAGTTATTTTGTCCTCAGATTTAATTAGAAAAACTTATGTCTCTGTCTATAAAACTTTTGTGTCTATCCGTGGCTTTCCTGTCTCTCAGCCAGAGATTGGAACCGACAGTATTAAGAGGGGGCGGGTATGTCGAAGAGAGAGAGAGAGAGAGAGAGAGAGAGAGAGAGAGAGAGAGAGAGAGAGAGAGAGACTGCTTGAGTGGGACTTACTCTTTGCTTGGGATGGGTTTGAGACTGACGTAGTCTTGAATAGACAGTTATCCTGAGCTGTAGGCCTGAGCTTAGGGACAGTCGCCTATCAATGTGTGGGAAAAGTCTGAGACGTTATTAATTAGATGTAAACAATGTTTGCTAAACACTGGAGTCACCTCTGAATCCACAAATTGATGTTAATTGTGATATTTGAAGACATAAGGCAGGTGTGAAGTGGTTGGCTGGCAACTGAACTAGTTCACACTACCTCTCTGACCACTGATCACACCTTCCTCTCAACCAATAATGTCTGAGAAGACGATTAAATTGTTGCCAAAAGTCTTGTGTTTTGAACACAAATGCAAACAAACAAAATGTAAACAAATGTCCGAAGAGTTTGAAAATATGAAGAAATTTGTCTTATATTCGGATCAATTAAATGCTTATTACAAAAACCATATCATAAAGACTGAGAGCTGTTCCCAAAGTGATAATCAAACAGAATTTGTTAGCGAAAAGACACAAATTTTGCGGACAATTGAGTCGGAAATCAAGAAAATCGAGGAAACTCTTCGTCTGTTTCTTAAAGATTGTGACAAAAATATTGATCTCAAGGTATTTGTGATTTATTACCAGAATATCACTGAAACTAATCCATTGTTTTCCTATTTCTTGAGCAGAAATCAGCTAAAACTCAATGCGATTTGTGTTGGAAACAGTTATCACCAAAACTACTTCCAATTCATTTGAACAGACATTTGGACAATATTTTCGGCCAAAAGTCACTCGAAGACAAGACCGCTGACACCAGTTTTGAAGGAGAGGTCGATGGAGAGCATAACTCGTATTCGGTGCCATTGTTTTCGCTTGAGATCAAAGAAGAGCCGAAAGAGGAATCAGATGACAATTACAGCACTTTTTCGGGTGATTTCGACGGAATGGCCAACAATTTCAGTGACGAAGAAGAAGTCACAGAAAAGAAATGCCTCAAAAACAAAGTCAAAACTGAAAGAACTGAACCTCAAAGTCGAGAGAAGTTTAGTCCACCGAAGAGGAGGCGAAAAACGCGTGAATATCCGGACAATTTTGCGACCATTTGTAACGAATGCGGGAAAACCTGCAAAAACGGGCGCCACTTATCTCAACACTTATCGCGTGTCCACAAGATCTCGAAGAAGACGTCAAATAACTGCCATTTGTGTGACTTCGGGAACGTATCAATTGAGGAACTGAAGACACACTTCGCTGATGAGCACAACCTAACTGTCAACAAATGGAACTTCCACTGCACGTGGACTGACTGCAAACAGGTGTTCCGATTCCGGACAGCACTCGACAAACACATGAGGTATTGACCACAAAAACAACTCAATTATCTAAAGAATTATCTGTAATAATATCTTCCAATTGGGGACAGGACTCATACCGGAGACCTGCTCTACAAGTGTGAGTGGCCGGGATGTGCCATTCAATTCAAGTAAGGCTATTACCATCAAAACGAACTGATCCTAATAGACATATCTTCAGCAAACAGTGGAAAATCGTCGAACACATGAGGAAACACACGGGAGAGAAGCCGTTTGTGGTCAGACATGACTTTGATTTTACTAAAATACTCATTTATTTAATGGCTGTTCCCTTAATTGCAGTGTCATTGGCCCGGATGTGATAAGGCGTTCGGCAATAGGGCCTCATATAGGGGTCACGTGTTGTCCCATAACAAGGAAAAGCACATCTGTTATTACCCGGGATGTGATAAGTCGTATCCCTTCAAGAGTATGGTAAGTGACCACTGATTAGCTGTAGTTTTTTTGGCACAGAATAACAGTTCACTCATTCAATAGCTGGAGGAACACGTCCTTAACACTCACCGAAAGGAAGAGAAGCCGTTTATCTGCAGAGCAGAGGGTTGTGGCCGCGCCTTCGCTACAAATCATAACTTGAAATTACGTAATGACTGTCCCTTCGGAAACCCTTCCTCTGAAGTGAATTGTCTTTTATTTACCAATTATTTGTGTATTCAACAGATTTGGTGATACATGAGGACAGACCCCGGTATGAGTGTCCGCGAGAGGGCTGTGAGCGCTCTTTCGTCGAAGAGAAGAGCCTTCAAAAACATTTAGAGAAACCGCACGGAAAAGTCAAACGGCTGTCCAACGGAAGGCAGTTATACAGAGAATACAAGGTCTGTCCCATTACTAGGGATCGGGATTTTCAAACGAAAGGGTTGTTTAATCACTAATTTGCCCCCTTTTGGACATACAGTGCGATTGGCCCGGATGTGAGTTCGAGGCAAACATATCGACTAATTTGAGGATTCATAAGATGAGAGCCCATACGGGGGAGAAGCCAGAGAAGTGCACTTATCCCGGATGTAGTTTTGCGGCCGTTCGCAAGTTTGAGCTCAAAGTTCATATGGTATGCCCTCTAATGACTGTCCCCTTTAGTCAGATATCAATTAAACTCTATTTTATAGATGAAACACACGGGTGAGAGTCCCTACCCGTGCGCTTTTCCTAACTGTGGCCGAAGGTTTAAGTCTCAGCG
Source organism: Minunthozetes semirufus (assembly GCA_034699985.1). Taxonomy (NCBI): domain Eukaryota; kingdom Metazoa; phylum Arthropoda; class Arachnida; order Sarcoptiformes; family Punctoribatidae; genus Minunthozetes; species Minunthozetes semirufus. The sequence continues at coordinate 9,962 of JAQIXD010001136.1, forward strand.
GGCGCTCGACACACATATCAATAAAAGCCATCCAAATGAACGTTTCTGACAACACCTCAGCTCTGTATCGATAGGATCTTCCTATTAATATAAGTCATTCCAATTGTTTTTTATTGAGTTTAATATAATTTTATAGATTTTTATAATTTATTTAATTTTAAATAAAAACTGATTTTCGCTAAAATTTTGTCATTTATTTCACGAATTATTTGTTTTAATCGTTTATTCTGTTCCCAACTCTTCAAATGTGAACAATAGTGGGTTTTTATTTACATAAACCATAAGTTTAAGCCAATACTCTGTCTACAAGTGATCCTGATCTTGGTTTTCACTCCGTATAAGTTTATTTGAGGTTAAATTCTGATTCAGGTTTGTCTATGAATCAAATGAATCGCTACATATTTAAGGGTCTAAAAACCGGTGTAATTTTATAGATAAATAAAACTAGTTTTTTGCTTGTTTAGCTGAACAATTTTTTTAAACAAATTGATTTTATGAACAATTAAAATAACCTTTTCAATCTGGCTTACTATTCTAGTTTTTAACAGAAGAATGAAAGTTATCTTAAAAAGATTGCACTTAATTTACGTCAACCAAACAGTCCTTTACATTTGCATTCAATAGTATTGAAAAAGACAACAAAAATGTGAAGCAAATACAAAAAAGCAAAACAATAGCCGATTGTAATTTAGCTCTAATTTTGACTCGATTAGGATCGAGGATAACCTAAATTTGAATAATTTATTACTCATTTGTTTCAATTGTAATACAAGTTAACTAAAAATGTCTGAAACGGTGACCAAATTATTGCCAAAACTGTTGTCTTCTGAACACAAATGCAAACAAACAAAATGTAAACAAATGTCCGAAGAGTTTGAAAATATGAAGAAATTCGTCTTATTTTCAAATCAAATGAATATCCGATACTTAAATCTCATCAATGGTTCCGATAACTTTGCCGGCGATGAGAAAGACCGCTATCGGATCGAAAGGCAGAGTCTTTTTCTTAAAATCGATTCAGAAGTCAAGACAATCGGCGCAACCATTGGTGAGATAATTAGCGGTAATAATGACTTCATTTCAAAGGTAAGGATCAAACCGATGATATCCTGAACTCAATTATCTCTTCGATTGACAGCAAAAGTCTGCTAAAGTTGTCTGTGATTTGTGTCAGAAGACGTTTTCCTCAAATCTAATGACCACTCATTTGAGCGAACATTTGGACAGAATATTCGGCCGAAAAACTTCTGATGAAAGACATAATATCAATGAAAACCTCAACGAAACAAACACAAGAACTGAACGCTATTCCAACCATAACTCCGAAGAATTGTCACAACTCTTGTGTCCAAACATTGAGATTAAAGATGAGCCGCCATTTGATGTCCACTCAGACGAAGACAACTATTCGCCAAATATCAGCGCTTCTTCAGACGAAGAAGAGGTCCATTCAGAAGAAGAAATGCTTCCAAAAAGAAGAAGTAAACGGAAAACAATTGATAGGATTACCCCTCGAAAGAGAGGAAGACCTAAAAAATCAGTCGATTCGTATAAATCTTCAGGTAATCCATGAGTTATGACATTTGACTACAAATACTAAGTCTTATTCGGATCAGAATCGAGACTATACTGCGATGAGTGCGGGTTAGCCTTCAAAAGCAAACAGAGGTTAACCATTCATCTGAAAAGTGGCCACAAAAAGGTCGACAAAATAGTTAACAACGAATGCCATTTGTGTGACTTCAAGTCGTTCATCAAAAAGGCGTTCAGAAATCATATGATGTCTGAGCACAACATAGACCCAGAGGTTGAGCGCAAGTTCGAGTGCACTTGGAATGGATGCAAATGGAAGTTCTCTTACGTGTCTTCCCTTCAAAACCATATGAAGTAAACGAAATATTCTGCGAATTAACTGAAAGTTAACTAAATATTGGGTCTAAATGTCTGTCCCTTTAGTAATCACAGGAAAGAGTACCCCCACAAGTGTGAGTGGCCCGGATGTAGCCGACAGTTCAAGGGTGAGTGCCATCTGAAGGAACACATGAACGTACACACCGGTGCCAAACCATTCCAGGTATTTGTCTTAATCTAAATATGGTTTTATGTGATGCCTTTCATGCCGTTCCCCCTGTATTAGTGTCATTGGCCGGGATGTGACCGCGGGTTCGGGCAAAAGTCGAACCTACGCTCCCATATGTTGACTCACGACAAGTCACTTCCGCGTAAACACGTCTGTCATTACCCGGAATGCGGCCGTTCCTACGAAAAGAAGAAACTCGTAATTAAAGCCAAAACTCTTCTCTTGGTATTCCTCTAATTAATTGTTCTGATCCACAGCTTCGGGAGCATATATTCAATGTCCACGAACAGGACAATAAGCCCTACCGGTGCCCACACCCGGGCTGTGACTCTACGTTCGTCTCTGAATATAACCTCCGATTACGTAATAAAACAATAGTTTTGATCAAATGTTTTGACAATTGATTCCTATGTTTGGGACAGACGTCGGAAACATACACAACGAGAATCGGGTGAAGCACGAGTGCAAACACGATGGCTGCCAGCGCTCCTACTATGACATCGATAAGTTGGAGCGACATATGGGTAAACCTCACGGAAAGAGGAAGAAAGAGGAGAAACGCAAGAAAGAGAGGGAGAGAAAGGAGAGGACTCTCAAACCGAAGAAGAAATACGTCCCAAAAGTCACGAATACTCAGGTATTGATCGCTCAGAATGGAAGATGATTTAATGGGTGTCCCCATTGCAGTGCGATTGGCCCGGATGTGAGTTTGTGGTCAAATACTCTTATATGCTTAAAGAGCATAAGGCGAGGACACACACCCTCGAGAAGCGGCTCAAATGTGATTATCCGGGCTGTGATTTCAGGGCTGTCCGTAACTATGATCTCAAGTGTCACGTGGTATGCGTTTCAAGAGAAAAGTCTGTTTCCTTTCAATTGTTTTCAATCCTTTTAACCAATTTTCAGTTGAAACATACGGGTGAGACCCCCTTCCCGTGCACTTACCCACATTGTGGCCAACGGTATAAGTCTCAGCGCGCACTCGACACCCACTACACCAGAAATCACCCCTAAATTGATTCCGAATTTTATATAATTTATTGAAAACATTAAATGAATTCAAACTTTAATTACAGTTAAATCCGTTTTTTAAACAAAACTAATGGCCTGTGCTTTGAGTCCTGTACACCCGACAGAGCACAAGACATAAGATTAAATACCGATTCGTTCCTTTCCTCTAATTCTGTTCAAAACGTCTGCTGAAATACCAATTGATTCCACTCTCGGGAGTCAAATGTCTTTTGGCGGCCTTTACTAGAGTTCTACTATTCTGAGCGCTGGTAGCCGTCACGAGAAGCACTTCCTTTCCATCGTTGTTATGAGTGATGACATTCTCGACGAAGTTTGGATCAACTTCGGGGTCATTCCAATTAAGCACCAGTTGTTTAACCGCTTCTATTAAATTCTGACCACTTTTAGGGGTCAGTCCTTCGATAAAAGTCTCGCAAACTCTTGTCTTTGAGAACGGATTCCAAACTATTCCGTCGGAAGCATTCAAATACTGTTTGGCGCCCGATATCAGGGCTTTAGATGACTGGCCATCAACTGCCATAACAAATAGGTTGTGCTTTCCGTCTCCCTTATGATAGGTAAGGCCTCTCTGAACATCGCACACGAACTCCGGCCTAATATTGGGGTCATTCCAGCCGTTGACCAGACCTCTGACCACTTCTAAAAGGCTGTCATCAGCTCTGGTGAAGAGCCCTCTGAGAACAGACTTGCAATCATCCGGTGCTTCGCTTTTGTCAAACATTTTCAATGAAAATCAATTAAAAAAGTATCCGAACAAACATTGAGACCAAGAGAACAGAGAAAACTAGTCTTTCCTCTCTTTAATCTGACACTTATATGTGAAAATCAAACGAAATGTTAACGAATAGATGAATAAATGAACATGGTGATTCAATAATTACACAAATATGAGTAAGAGCTGAGTTATCCAATTGAAGTTAACTATCTTATCTAATTTAACGTGTCGTCAAAATAGAGGTGTTCCTGGCAATGGCCCTCTCAAATGTACTTTACATCTGTATCACTACTCCCACTTAATTAATTAATAGTTAAACTGGGATATTATCTGATGAACTAACCTAATGAGGGTAAAATTCACGGCTTTTAATAGATAAGAAATTAATTAAATTAAATGTCAAAACACGTGACAAACAGTTGACAGACAACCAAAACATTGATTCAAACGTAAACAAGATTTTGAAGCCATCTATCGGTGAAATAAGTTTTGAGAAATTAAAATAACCTAGACCAACATTTTAGATGCATTCCTAGATATTCTCTTGTAATTATTTTGGATAAAATTCATAGATAATTCTATAATTAATCATGGCTCATTCACATTGCAGAATCTTATCAGGATATTATTGAAGTGCAATCAAATTGAAGTTAAAAATATAGTTCAAATTCATTTCATTTTAATAATAATTTTGAAATTGATTAACCAATTTGACCATGGTCAATCAAAAAATAAATAAATAATCAATATTTTTGAATACATTAAATTTTATATGACGAGAAAATGAGAATCTTGGTTAATCTTGTTCTGTTGGCGAGTGATTCTTGACAATTCTATCAATCTGGCCAAAGGCTGTTGGAGCAGGCACGTATCTGATCATTGACCTTTTAATGTTAGTGCAATACTTCTTGAGCACACTTTCGTTGTCCTTCAAAAACATGTCACAAACAACGAGATCAATAGATTCCAGTTTTGATAGGAAACACAACAAATTAAAAGTGAGCATGCTACCACCAATCCTGTCGTAAATAACTAGGCTCTGGATATTCCTGGAATAAAATATCATGTTATTTATGAGCATTTCCATGATATTAGAATTTGCAAGATTAGAACGTATCGACAAATGGCTCAGTTTGTCAAAGCCGGCAACGTTTTCAAAGATGAGATTCTCGTTGTCTTGCATTCCTTCCAGGTTTAGGTCCTCCCACTCCTTAGTGTTCGGGTATACCAGAGTCACTTCCAACCTCTTCAGTTGTCTAAACCTCTTCAGTGGTGACAATATTTGACTCAATTTTAAAAAATTATCTGATTCTGCGTTTATATAACAGATTATACTCTTGAGTTGAGTACAGTTCACACCCAATAGATTGACTGCCCTCTCATAGTCATCCAGGTCTGTTAAAGGGTCAGTTGCATCAGAGTAATCTGGCTCAAAATATAGCGGATCAATATGTTTCAGGTTTTTCAGTCTTGATAACTGAAGGAGCACAGCCGGCTCCATTGATTTGTGGACAAAATTCATGGACAGGTACAACGAACTTATACCAGGATTATTTCTGATAAATTTCAGTATGTCCTTGTAATTCTCGTCAGTCAAAGTGGCGGAGAATTTTTTCAGTCTTGGAAAATTAAGATCTAGGTGATAATTGAAATTACACCTTGCTCTTTGCTGTTTAATTGGTAGATATAGCTCTTCAACAGAGGTCAATGATTCCAACTTAAGAGATGAGTCATAATTATTGATAAATTCCAAGTACTTTAATCGAGGACCAAATACGTCGATCAATCTTATAAGATCGGTATTGTGGTCATAACTAGAATCGGTGATCTTGGTGAATTTACAGTTTTTCAAAATCACGTCAATATATTCTCGTTCGTCGCACATCCGAAACTGTGCCGACATATAAATGTGTTTAATGTTTGGACACTTCTTCAGCACAAGAGTCAGTTCCCGTATTTTACTCTCATATCTTATTCTTCGACGGTATATCAGAATCTTACTGAAGAAGTCAAGATTCAGTTCGTAATGTCTTTGAAAGACATTCCTCTGGAACTGTTTGGACACGCATTCGAGTCTGAGTTTGTCTTCGAGAGACAGATACTGAAGAATAACTTCACACAAATCATCACATATTCTATTCATAAATGAATCTCTTCTGTCGTTTACAAGATATCTATCATTTTCAAGGTTAGCCTTTGAACCACATATTCCAAGACAATTACCCATCACAAGTATGTCATCAATTCAACAAAACACCTAGAAATATCCCTAAGTTCACCAAGATTAAATTTTGATGAGACGCAACCGGGTAACTGTTGCTCTTTTTTTTATGGCTGCCCACTCACGTTTAGAGTGTAGGTGCCCAAAAACAATTGGACAGCACATTTATCTAAATGTTAAAATTCATGCGCTCTAGCTCTAATCAATAATTTCTTGATAAACAGCCCACGAATATTCGTGTGCTTCGTTACAACATTGAATTTATTGCATGAATAGATTTTTTCGTGGAAAATATCTTTTTTATATTGAATTTAATATAATAAATTAATGAGGAAAAAAACATTTCTTGGTAATTTTAAAATTAATTTTTATATAGATTCAAGTTTGTATAAAAATAGTGCTTATTTTACGAATTAAATTGTTTATTATCAGATATTTTTTGAACCTTTTTCAATAGATTCAGAACAATCTTGCTCACTATAACATAAAGCTTGAAATATAATACCAGGTCAAAAATGATTTCCATATTTTATTTCAGGAATATTTATTTTACTCAAATGTGTTAATCAATAGCAGGAAAATACCCCAAATTAACAGAAAGATTAAAAACATGTATAAATCAATGTCAACTTGAAATGATTGCCAAGGAGTTGCTGGAATTATTCAGATTTTTCAAGCTCTGCTTGCAGATTGAGCTAATATGAATCTACCTAGCTCATATTAGAACTAATGTTGTCATGAAATTGTATGTCAAATATTTGATCAGACTATCATTTCAAACAAATTGAACATGATAAAAATTACAACCTTGATCATCATTAATAAGACTGCAATCAATTTAATCAAAGTCTTAGATTTCAAATGATTTTCAATTAAATATGAATCGATAATAAAATAAGACATTGAAATTCAAACCCATTTTATTTATCATAAATAAATATGAGCAAGATCATAATAACAAGGTGTTTACTAGGTGTTTTCGAGGTTTTATTTCGAAAATAATTAATTAAAAAACGACTAAAATTATTTTGATTTATGAAAACAATTACAGAAATGATTTCAAAACTCTTCGAACAGTTAATGGTTTTGACAAATGAGAGACATTTTGACAAAAAGTTTGTCTTAAATAAGGATTTTTGTGTTAAATATACAGCAAATGATGGCATCAAACAGACGGTACTAATAGCCTCCGGGCAGTGATTTTCCTTTTCCGCCGCCACCGCCTCCGCCATAGCCTCCTCCGCCACCGCCGCTACCACCGTAGCCTCCGCCTCCGCCGCCTTTACCTCC
>JAQIXD010001137.1:0-17296 GCA_034699985.1 Minunthozetes semirufus
ATCGGTTTGGGAGGCTCAGGAGGTTCAGGCGGATCTGGTTCAGTTGGTGGTGGATCAGGTGGCTCTTCTGGCGGCTCATGGGGATTGAATCTCGGCGGTCTTGGACTCGGTCTCGGTGGTGGTTCATCCGGTGGTAGCACTGGTGGATCTGGAAGTATTGGAGGTTCAGGTGGTATTGGAGGTCTTTTCGGTGGTATGGATGATCTCTTTAAAGGTTTGGGCGAAAAATTCGAAGGACTCAAAGCTAAACTCGAGAAGGAAAAACAGGGCTTACAAACCAACATCCAGGCCCTCTTGAAGGGAGCACAAGGACAGGGATCAGACATTATGGCCCAAATCGAAGCTCAACTGAAGGCAATGAGAGAACAGAGTTCACAATTCAGTGCACAACTCAACACTAATCTCAAGTCTGAAGTCGAAGCCTTCGCTAATTTGTTGAAAGAATCCGGAGCTCAAATCCAGACCGATTTGACCAACAAATTGAATGACTTTAAGACCAATATCGGCGCTATGGTTATTGAGGGCCAAAAGAACCTTGGTAATCTCGAAGTTCAAATTAAGCAATGCGCCCAACAGGGAGGTGACAACGCTGCCGCTCTTAAGGCTAAATTGGAAGCTCAACTCAAACAAGGTAAACAAGACCTCCAAATCCAATTGCACGGTGCTCAGGATCAGCTTAAGAAGGCTTTGGCTGAGCTCGAGGCTAAGGCCCAAAGCGCTTCTGGCGATCTCAAGGCTAAGCTGACCGCTGCCGCTGAACAACTCAAAGGACAAATTGCCCATGTTCACACTGACTTGAAAAACGTTGGCGGACACATCCAAATTGATATCAATGGTGCCGCCGGTGATGCCAAGCAAAAATTGAGTGGTCTTCTGGATCTTCTGAAACAGGGCGGTGATAACCTGAATACCAATCTCCAGTCCCAATGGGGTCAACTCCAAATTGCTCTGAAAAAGGCTCAGGAAGAAGGAGACAAACACGCCGCTGAATTCAAGGCTAAATGGGACGCCGCAAAAAACACCGCCGGAGAAGAGGGTGCGAAGTTGAGACAACAACTCGAGGCTCAGCTCAAAGCTGTTTCCGGACATTTGCAAGGTTTCCAATACAAGATTGATCTTGGTCTTAAGAACGCTCAGGATCAACTCGCTAAAGCCAATGGTGACGCTAAGGTCAAACTCCAGGCTGTTGTCGATGGATTAGCCAAACAAAAGGCTGATTTGGAAAAGAGACTGGGTGAAATTAAAGTTAAAATTGGAGGCAATGTCAGTGGCGCTGTCGGTGATGCTGAAGGAAGAATCCACGGTTTCCTCGATCTTCTGAAACAGGGCGGCGACAAACTGAAGGCCGCTCTCGAAGCCAATTCCGCACAATTGACCGCTGCCTTCAAACAGGCTCAGGACTCAGGAATCAAACACTTGGCTGAGATCCAGGCTAAATTGGAAGCCGCAAAGAATGCCGCCGGTCAACAGGGTGCCGAACTTAGAGGTAACCTCGAGGCTGAGCTCAATGCTGCCGCCGCACGCTTGCAGGGTCTTCAATACAAGATTGATCTTGGTGTTAAGAACTGTCAGTCTCAACTCGCTAAAACCGACGGTGAGGCTAAGGTCAAACTCCAGGCTTTTCTCGATAGACTGAATGCCCAAAAGGCAACACTCGAAAAGAGATTGGCTGATGTCAAGACTCAATTGGGCGGAAAAATTCAAATTGGTCTTGGTAATGCTGAGGCTAACTTGAATGGACTTCTCGGTCAACTCAGACAAGGAGGCGCTGATTTCAAGGCCCAACTCCAGGCTAATTTGGGTAAATTGACCGCTGCTTTCGCTAAAGCCCAGGAAGAGGGACAGAAGAGAGCCGCCGACCTCAAGGCTCAGTTGGAAGCCGCCGCTAAACAGGGAGGCGATGCCGCAGCTGAGTTGAAGGCTAAACTTCAGGGTCAACTCAAAATGGTCGGAAAGCATTGTGAAGGACTTCAGGCTAAATTGGAAGCTGGAATCAAGTCTGCACAGTCACAGTTGGCCAGTGCCTCCGGTGACGCAAAGGTCAATCTCCAGGCTTTTCTCGATAAACTTAATGCGCAAAAAGCTGAGCTCAGCGCCAGAATCGCTGATTTGAAAGCACAGACTGGTGGTAGCTTTGAGATCAGCATCAGAGTTGGTGGTGGATCAGGTGGATCAGGTGCTCACACTGGATGCTCACACTCAAGAGGAGGAGCTGCTGGTGGATCCATTGGCGGAGGTGCTTCAAGTGGTTCAAGTTTTAGTTATAGCTCAGGACCCATTGCTATTGGTGCCTAAGTTTTTTAAAACAAAATTAAAAATCATTTTCTCTTCAAATTAATTAATAAAGAATATTTTTATGAGAATTTAATTCTCTATTAAATTAGTCTTTTTATTACAGAAAGAGAAGACTATAATCAAAATCTATAATGTTGAAAATTTTAATAATTATGAAAAATGTATTTTGTTTTAATTAAAATTATTTGAAATTAAAAAGAAAATTATTCCATAATTACAATTATCATGGGCGTTTATTTTGTTGAAATATAAAATCATAAATATATTCATATCAATAGATAGAACTCCAGTGATATTATTCATAAAATTGTTCTAATTCATCATAAAAAAGTCATCTAATTTTGTCTAAAACTTCTTCTGGAAGTCAAATGTCACGTAAATTAATAATTAGATGTAGAAGTGACAGTTTTATCAAGATAGTCAATTCGAAAATATTAAAATTTTCCACAATATGTACCAAATATCGATCACAAGATAATATTCACCAAATTCGTGAAATTTTGATCCACTTCTCATTTATTCTTTTCTGTTAATCAAAATCGATATTTCAATACTTGTTTTTTAGAGAAATCGATGTAATCTTAAAATTATATTCAAAAACTGAGTTTCATTTTCATGTGATCATGCAAATTGATAAAAACATTGGAAAAATTTTGAAGTTGAGGTAAAATTGTTAAATATTTTTTAATTTATTGAAATTTCAAAAACAATTTCAAAATAATCAAAAATTGACGGAAGTATTGCTTATTTCAAACAAATCGTTGTTTTGAAATGTGTCAGATAAGTGCAATTGATGTAAATGGTCAGCAATCAATTGCATTGGTGAAGGTCTCTACTTTGAGCAAGCTTAGAAGGAGATACAGGCAATTTAGAGAAAACAGATTTCAATCGGATTCACTTGCTGCATACATTAACACTTTAGAAATTATCAAGGTTAAAATAAAATTCAAGCAATTTATTGAAAACGATAGAAATGTTCGAAAAGCTATAGAAAGCGACTTCATTTGCGACCATATTTTTATCAACTTTATTGCCACTCGAAAATCTGATGAGCTCCTGGGTCAGTAATGCTGCAAATAGACCATACAATAAATTATTCTTAGCTTTTAATTGCAAGTTTATTATGAATTCAAGACATCGATTGAAGTTATTGTCATTTATTGAGACTCTGAGTGGACGTGAGATTGGTTTCTATTGCTATGATTTGTTTCCTATGAATAACTTTGAATTTTTTCAATACCTAGCAATAACAGGAGCAAATTATTTTCTTATAATAGAAATGCTTGAATAAAAAATAAAATAAAATAAAATTCTCATTTTCATAATTCAAACATTGAGTTTGCATGAGTAAATCTGAAATTGGTTTTAATTTCTGTTTTTAATTTCAAAAAACCTTAAATATACATAAATGCACCTAATAATAACGTATAATTAATTATTCATATTAAATTGTCACTAGATAAAACAGAATGTTTCTTCTATCATGAATAATTTCCATAAAATATAGTTTAAATACTGTAAATCATAGTTATTGAAGGTGATCAAATCTGTGAATTCATCAAGGGCAAAATAAAAATTTGATAAAATATTTGAAACAGGTGGAAATGCCCGAAAAGCAATAGAAAGGGTGGAAAAACAACTTAACAAGATATATTATGATTATCCGGAAATTTGACGCCTAATCTTGAAAGATTTGAAAAGAAGCGAATACTTGCCTCACAATTATTAAAAAGTATTTGCTTATTGAATATTTTCAGGTTTATTTTCTCCTTGTTAATTCATTACAATAGAATCAGAGTCTTGTTTGTGATTTTTTTTGGGAACTATCTTGAACTATGCTTATTAATTTGGGAACCTTATCCTTCCAAATGTTTGTTTTATATTATATTTGAGCAAGGAATCACAGTTAATCGGAAGAATTTTGGCCCTCATATTAACAATTGTAGTGCCCTTGATAAATCTAAAAAATAATCAATCAGTAGTGCAGCACATAAATAATATTATATGCTTATTTTTGACTATAAATTCTGAATTAATTAAAGAAAAAGCTGGTTTTGTCCTGGTTAATATTAATTATATTTGCGTACGTGCGAGAAAACCGGAGATCCGAGAGTGATTAAGAGTTAATTAATCTTCGGTGACTTCGCAGACAAGTGTCTCAAATGGTATAAAAGTCGGGAACAGATTCGTTGTAGAAATAATTGAGTCTTCGACTCTTGGATTATAATATTATTCAAATTATTTAAATCAAGAAATAAAATGTTCGGAAAGACTACCTATCTCTTAGTGGCCAGTTTGATAGCCGTAAATTGTTTAAGCCGTAAGTACCATTATTACCATGTCCAAATAATGTCCAATTAAATTTTAAATTTGATTATTATACTAATCAAATGGTCTCTAAATAGTGCATAAAGTGGGTAGTGATGAATCATCAGACGGATCTTCTAGTTGTTCATCCGGTGGTTCTGCTAGTGGTTCATCGAGTGGATATGTAAGATCCAGTTACGGTAGTTCTGGCTCCATTGATGGATCATGGGGAGGTTCTGGAGTTTCAGGCGGATCATCATCATGGGGATATCAAGTTGACGATGAAGATAATGAAGACGATGAAGACGATGATGATGATGAAGACGATGAAACCATTGGAGTAGGTGCTGGTGATTCATCCGGTGCAAGCTGTAGTAAACCGGGAAGTGTTGGAGGTTCAGGTGGTTTTTTTGGTGGTATCGAAGGCAGACTCAGAGAAAAACTCGAAGAACTCCGACGTAAACTCGAAGAGAATAAACAGGACTTACAAACCGATATCCACATCTTCTTGAATGGAGAACAAGTAGAGGGAACAGACCTTATGGCACAAATCGAAGCTCAACTGAAGGCAATGAGAGAACAGAGTTCACAATTCAGTGCACAACTCAACACTAATCTCAAGTCTGAAGTCGAAGCCTTCGCTAATTTACTGAAAGAATCCGAAACTCAAATCCAGACCGATTTGACCAAAAAATTGAGTGGTCTTAAGACCAATGTCGAGGCTTTTATGATTGAGTACAAAGAGAACTTTGGTAAACTCCAATCTCAAATTAAAGAATGTTCCAAACAGGGCGGTGACAATGCTGCTGCTCTTAGGGCTAAATTGGAGGCTGAACTTAAAAAAGGTGAAAACGACCTCAAAATCCAATTGAGTAATGCTCAGCAACAACTCAATTATGCTTTGGCTGAACTCAATGCTAAGGCTCAGTCCGCTTCTGGTTCTCTCAAGACTGAGCTGACCACTGCCGCTGAACAACTTAGAGCTGAAATTAGACATGTTCAGACTTTCTGGAAAAGCTCGGGTGGGAGCGTCCAAATTGATATCAATGGAGACTCCAGTGATGCTCAACAAAAACTGAAGGGCTTTTTGGAAATGATCAAACAAAGTGGTGATAATATGAATGCAAATTTCGAGTCCAAGTGGAGTGAACTCCAAATTTCTTTAAAAAAGGCTCAGCAAGATTGGGCTAATTATGCCGCACAGCTCAAGGCTAAATTTGATGCCGTAAAGAATACCGCTGGTGAGCAGGGTGCCACTTTGAAACAACAACTCGAGGCTCAGCTCAAGACCCTCATTGAACAGATTAAGCAAGTTCAGGAAAATAATAACCAAGCTCTCGCAAAAGCTCAGGCTCAACTCAATAGTGCAAGCGGAGACGTTAAAGTGAAACTCCAGTCTATTGTCAATTCACTTTTGATCACAAGAGCTAACATTGAACAGAGATTGGCTGATCTTAGAATCAGAATCGGAGGTAATGCCAATGGCGGTACTGGTGGTGAGGCTGAAGGAAAAATCCACGGTTTTCTGGAACTTCTGAAACAGGGTGGCGATAAACTGAGGGCTGCTCTCGAAGCCAGATCAGGAGAGTGGCAAATTGCATTCAAACAGGCTCAAGAGTCAGGAATTAGACGCTGCGGTGACATTCAGGCTAAATTGGAAGCCGCAAAGAAGACCAGCGGTAAACAGAGTGCTGAGCTTAGAGCTAATCTCGAGGCTGAGCTCAAGGCTGCAGCCGAACGCTTGCAATCTCTTCAATATAAGATTGATCTTGGTGTTAAGAACTGTCAGAGTCAACTTTCTCAAGCCAGTGGTGACGCTAAGTTGAATCTCAAGGCTTTTGTCAGGACACTGATGACCCAAAAGGCTGAGTTGGAACAGAGATTGTCTCAGATCAAGACTCAATTGAGTACGAAAATTCAAACTGGTCAAATTGATAATGATTTCCAGACTTGGGTTTCCAAATTTGGTTACTGGACAGTTACTATTAAGAAAGCTCAGGAAGAGGCTCAGAATAGAGCCGCTTATCTCAAGGCCCAGTGGGACGCCGCCGCAAAACAGGGAGGCAGTGTCTCAGCTGAGTTGAAGGCTAGACTACAGGATCAACTCAAAATGGCCGGAAGATATTTGGAAGATATTCAGGTTAAATTGGACTCTGGAATCAAGTCTTGTCAAACACAGTCAGCCAATGCCTCCGGTGAGGCGAAGGCCAGTCTCCAGGCTTTTCTCATTAGACTTAGAGACCAAAGAGCTGACATCACCAAAAGAATCGCTGCTTTGAAAGAACAGACCGGTGGTACCTTTGAGGTGAGGGTCAGAGTTGACAGTGGATCAGGACAACCAGGTGGATGCCATAGCTCAAGAGGAGGAGGTGGATTTGGTCCCAGATGGGCTACCGTTTATGTTTAATTCCCATATAACCGGATGATTTGGAAGTGAACACATTCCTATTAGATTCTAAATTTTAAAAACAAAACTTTCAATAATTAAAAATTATTTTTCTCTTCAAATGAATTAATAAATAATATTTTTATGAGAATTTAATCAATTTTCAGAATATAAATATTGAATTTGCATGAGTCTATTTTTTTAATTTGACTACAAAAAGAAAGAATACATAAATGTACTCATTCAAAATGTAAAATTCATTATTCATATTAAATTTTTACTAGATAAAATTGAATTCGTTCTTATATTCCTAATAATTTCAATAAAATATATTTCAATTACTGTAATTAACAGAGAATGAGTTATTTAAATTCACTCACAACAAATGCAATGATTAAATGGCGTAATGTGTCAAGAGTAAAAAGAAAATTTGATGTAATACTTGGAACAGCTGGACATGCTCAAAAAGCTATCGAAAGGATGGAGAAATATAATAAAACAAGGTATATTATGATTAGCCGGACATTTGACGATTATATTTCAAAACGATTTGAAAGGAAGCGAATACTTGTCTCACAATTATTAAGAAGTATTTGCTTATTGAATATTTTTAGGTTTATTTTGTCCTTGTTAATTGATGGCAATAGAATCAGAGTTTATTTAATGAATTTTTTGAATTATCTTGGCAATTTACATTTAATATCAATAGCAATAGCGTCTCAATTTTTTGTACTATACTTGGTTAGTCTCGTTGCCTATAAACGCGAAATGAGTCATACATTAAATCCGTATAAATTGTTTTATTGCATTAAATACAATGAGTTTAATAATCCATTAAATTTTAATAATTATCATAAACTTGGTTTGAAAATGAATTTATTATCAAGATATTTTATTGATTTAATCGATCGATTTGGAATTATTACTGGCATCATTGCTCATTCATATCTTTCTTATGTGCTTGCTGCAACTATTGATTTTAGTTTGTTAACAATTATTTCTTATTTTGTGTGGAACATTTTATCATGGTTAATTATTATTTTTGTATTTGGGATAATCCTGTTTGTGTTTATGTTATTCTTTGGCTCTTATTTGTACCTGAAATACAAATTCCAAGAAATAAACACTAAAATAGAGTTAAGTATTAAACAAACAAATATTCATTTACTGATGAATTCAATTAATGAACACAAATATATTCAAAGCCTTACTATTGAACTGAATGATTATTTTTGCATTCTGACATTCCTTATTTATTTGGGAACATTCTCCTGTCAGATGTTTGTTTATATGATATTTCACCAAGAAACATCACTATCTGGAAGAATTTTGGCCATCATTTTAACACTTAGCCTCTCAATTTTAGCGCCTTTCATCAATCTAATGAGTTCGTCAATCAATGGTTCAGCACACAAATCATATATAAGATTATTTTCATTTATAAATTGCAAGATTAAAATCAATTTAAGTAATCGATTGAAGTTAATGTCATTTATTGAGAAACTGAGTGGACGTGAGATTGGGTTCTATTGCTATGATTTGTTTCCTATGAATAACTATGAGTTTTATCGATACTTATACTGTGCTGGATCTAATTATTTTCTTATTATGAGTTTGTTCAAATGAAATTAACTATTCTCGGCTCATTTTTGAGAGCATTCAATATTGTTTATTAAATTCAATTTAATAATTTTTTGCTTCAATAAATCGATTGTAAAATTTAGCAAATTTTGAATTAACATTTGAGTAAATTTAATAATTAATTAATATAAATATTAATTATTGTCATTAATACTTTTTCTAAGGTCAGAAAGGCGTCCCTCCATATCCCCAATCAACTTTGTCATCTGATCTTTGGCACCACCCTTAGCTTTGTTAGCCTGCTCCTTAAGGCTTTGGATTGTGCTCTCGACTCGTTTTTGTTCTTGCTCAACGAGACGGTTCAATTCATGACGCGTAGAGTCGAGCCTTTCCTTAGCCTCACCTTGCATGTTTTGTCCCGCTTCCTTCAATTTTTTACGATACTCTTCGACTTTGTTAACCATATCATCCCGGCCACTTTCCACGCTACTCCTGAACGCATTGAGCTGTTGCTCAACATTAGCCTGTCCATTTTGCAATGCTTTGCTCAAATCATCGACTCGTTTGTGGTACTCCTCGTCAATTTGTTTTTGTCGTTTCTTCATCTCATCGACAACATTGTCGGCTCTGCTTCTTATACCGTCCATCATTTCCTGAGCGCTGGCCTCTCCTTTATTACCAAGATCTTTCAAGCCGTCAATTGCGTCATTTGTCACGTCTTTTATACTCGACCATAGATTACCCAGACTTGAACCCAGTCCCTGGTCATCGGCCAACACTTTGAAATAAAATTTAAAAATTTTATCAGGTTTTAAAAATTATGATTTAGTACCTTGATCATTAAGTACAAAGACGAGTCCACAGACCAAAAGAATTGAAACAATATTTTTCATTTTCTTTCAAAAAATTGTTTATATTTGACGTAATATTTCTGATAATAATTTGATAGATTACTTGAAATGTTTTATCAATTAATGATTAATAGATTTTCTCACTTTTTGTTTAACTCAAAACTAGTTTATAAGAACTTCTTCTTATTATTTGAGGAAATAATGGATTTATTATTAATTTTATGTAATTCTCACAAAATATATTACGTGAATGTCATCTAAAAGTTAATGTCTATTCATTTCTTCAGTTTTAGCCGATAAAGTGACCACATCTCAACTAAGAAATCGGGTGTTTTTCTTGAAGAACTAAATTTGATACAATTTGGTACAGAATACAAATTTAATGAGATAATTGAGTATTTAAACATTAACTTTTCTCAATTTTTAGTGTGGAAAATTTATTAAGATTATTGTCTTTATATAAAATTGGGTAAATAGTGGAGATGTGGTCACATTAACTGTCGTTAAGGAAAAATCTCATTGATTTTTACGTTTAAAAGTCAAACAATAGAATAATTATAGACTTTTCATTTTGAATTTATTGAAATGAGTTCTGGGAATAATTTGTGGAAAATAACCTTGATTATTAAATATGCCTTTTAGAAAAAGTGTAAGTGCATAAAAAAATATCAAGATTATTTATAGATGTCATTTTTAAAATAAAAATATGGTTCACAATATTTTGCAAAATATGACATTACACAAACAAGCAAACAAATTCTGTATATTTTAATGTCAATGATCTTGTTAAAATTACTGATATAAATGATTCATTTCCCCCATATGAGGGTCAAGGGTTAAGGGGTGTATCAAATTAATGGTCATTTTTGCTATTTAAAGAAATGTCGCCACAAAAACTAATTATTAGTTTTGAATCAAATTTAATGAAATTTTATTTTGACGTCTCTTTTAATGAAATACTTGGGGACAGACATAAGACATCACTTGTTTATTACGATTGTTATTATGTCTTATTATTTGTGATTATTAACGACTGTTTTTGTTCATTTTATTTACATTAAGTAGCTTTTGTCCTCTTAATTGACTTTTTCCGACATAACTATCAAATTAGAGCTCATTTTTAGATGTTTTTCAAATAGACTTTTAGTTTCATATAATTTGAAAAATATTTGTTTTTAAGAGTATCTCTTTATTCAAGTCATGTCTTATTTCACTTTCAAATCCAAGATTATATTATTATTAATTTTATAGGAAAACTACTCCAAGTATTTTGATTGCGATCTCAAGAAAAAGATGAGTATGTTTTAGAAAAATCATCTTTCAAATGATGTGTTTCCTGTAATTCGTGTAAAATTGCAAACATTTTAATGTTATTTGAATTTCTAATTGAATTTCGACTGAAATTACACTTATTTTTATATATTTTGAAGAACTTAAGTAAAAGTTAGTACTGGTTTGACATACCTGTGCTCTCTGTATCAGATAAACTGTCCGATAAAAAGGATAAAAATTTCCTATAATTTATGTCCAGTTATTGAATGTCAGATTATTTACAATTTTTTTCAATTTGATATCTTTATGAAGTGAATTATCTTTCAACTTTATTACGCCATTCAATCTAATCGTAGTATTATATAACGTTATCTCATTAAGTGTATTACCGCAATGTTGACATTGAACCAAGGTAAAATAACAAAAGTTTTATTTATGTGAAATCTATAATAAAAATAAATTGTAATTACATTAATGATTTGGCTCTTAGGGAGAGGTCATACGGTATATGTTGTCAAACATATTGATTTGATTTGTTTGAACTCTCTTTCAAAAAGTTATCAAAAAATGAAACTTTAATTAAAAACTTTTTAATTTAAAGATGAGATTCAGGAATAAAACCATTCGTGAAATGTTCATCAGGCTATTTAAACATTTTGGGTGGGCTCAAGTCCTATTTATTCTGTCCCTAAATACCCTGTCCAATTCAATAAATTTAAAGATTTCATTAAGTATTTGATTAATAGATGGAAATTACTGGATATTAATAATAATTGTGGTCATCTTTTTATAATTAATGATAAGAATTTATTGAAATTATAAATAGAAAATAATGTACATGCTTATTTTTCCTAGATACAATATTTAAATTTAAATTTAATAGCTGCAATCATTCCAATTCTTTAAGCATTTTAAAAAACCATTATAAAAGTTTGTAGATCAGATTATTATCGAAATTCCGTTACAAATTCACCAAATTTGCGCTAAAAACCCATTGTGAAGACAATGACAATTGATTTGATGATCCAAATATGAATTGTATTTAAAATTTCCTTACTTTCCGGTCGTTTCAAAACATCTGATCATAAAATCCCTTTCAATAAAAGAGACTGATATTCAAAAAAAAAAAACTGATCCGGAGTTCAATCACATCAAAGATTGGGAAATAAGAGATGAAATGATAGGAAAAGTCCCGTAATTTTACAACAAAAATAGTATTCCTTATAATTATTATTCAAAATAAGTAAATAACTTTTTTTATCGGAATTTCAATAATACTGTTAATGATATCTACAGTCAGTCCTCTTACCCATGACTTGAATACTAATTCAACGAATAAATAGTTATTTAATTTCATTTTGCTTTCATTGCTTTGAAAATTCAAATAAAAATATTTTTGATAACAAAATGTTTAAAAAGAAAAAACTATTTATTCGTTAAAAATACAGAAAAATAGATAATTATTTTCTAATGAACTCTACTCTCAATTTAATGGCATATTATTTGTTTTGATGACACACCTGATGAATAACAAGAGCAGTCTTATCAGTGGTCTTGTTATTCAATATTCCGGGCATTTCATACGCACAGGTATATAATCACAAACAATATTGTATTGAAAAATAACAAAACATTTGTTTTATATTTAATTCAAATTCAAAAATAATTTATTCATTTGTTATAATGAACTCAATTCCGGAATTAAATTGATTCTGGAGTTCATAATAACAAATAAAATAATTGTCTCAATGTTCCAGCAAATAACCTATGAAAATGGCATTGAATAATAATAAACGTTGGATGAAAAGGGTTTTTGTAAAAGAAATGGGGCAAACATTTTTGATCACTTTTGTTAACATTCAGAATCACAGCTCGTATTTAATACTAATTTCAATGAATTAATTGAAATAATAATTAATTAATTAATAATTAAATAAATAAATAAATAAATTATTCAGAATTAGACGAAAGAAAAGGTGAGAATAAGATCATACATTGTCTTCGAAAAACTATCCACAGTATAAATAAGATACCATGCTAGTTTTGATTTGAAAAATAAGCTTATTTTGAAGATTAAAATAAACCTTCTCGTTATTATAATGATAAAAGAATACCATGGTAGAATTTTAATGATTAATAAATAAGTAAAGCTAATATTAATTTAAAAGTAACATGATTATTTTTTAACACAATAGATATGTGTCATTCAATGCGAGCCATTTGTGACCAGAAAGCGGACGACGACTGCCGGCCCGACGAAGAGCGGAAGTTATATAAGTTAGGACTGTGTTCTCGAGTAGATATTGTTGTTGTGATTGAGTCCTGGTCTTTGTTTCGGTGATTTGTTCCGCCAAAAAGTGAACCTTCCGATGAGAAGCAACAATAGTGGGAACGTTTGTATATCAATAAACAGGCACAACAGGACCCAATTATTGTCAACTGTAATGAGGTAAAAGCTAATTAACTAGGAAAGTAGCATGATTAGAAATGATTAGAAATTCTGTTCTTTTAGGAATTCATGGCTTGTATTCCATTGTATTCCTAATTAGAGAACAAAACATTTTGAATGACCTAATAATCAATTGAGTGAATCGTTTAATCTTCAGTTCATTCAAAAGTAAAATTAACATAAAGTTCTCAAATCACCTGAAGTGTGACAATTGTGACCAGTCCTGCCATTAGGGTAGTCCTCGACGTACAGAAAAGCGACATATCATCCAAATCTGTGAAAATTGTTTTCAAAGATTATTTGAAAAATTCATAAAACGTTTTCAGAAGTTTTTGAGCGGAAAAATATGAGTTCATTAATAATTATGTGATTAAATAAATTACAAGTTATGTTATATTGCTGTATATGATGATCATGTTAGTTTATGATCACAAAGTGGGCGATAAATCAAATTTTCTTAGCATTTCCCCACTCTCTTTCCCCCCATAAAAATACTAAAACCGTTCATCTGATGATTATTCACCCGTTTTTCAACTGAATTATTATTCAATAGTTTTTCGTATTTTAAGTAAAGACTAATCATTTTCGAATATTTTTACTCCTTTTTATCCAAAAAATCTATTTTTTACTTAATATTAGTCACGAAATCAAAAGTAATTTTCAATGATTTTCATAAAAAAATTCCAAAAATCTGTTGAATATTAAAATACATTTTTCTTGACTTAAATTAACTTAAGTTTTGATCGAAAATTCACAATTAAATTGAAAACTTTTGGAAGCAATAAACTCTAAAAGAGTGTATTTTACTCAGGGGTGGCCGCAATTGTAATGATTTTGCAATATATTCATTTGATAACCAAATATAAAAAAGAGCTTGATAAAAATTCAGTGGTTTTCAATAATTGTTGTTGATAGACAACAAAGATATAGATAATGACCACCTGTTCTCTAATTTACTGTTAATTATTTTGAGAAGGAAGGATTTATCTTGATTATTTCAATTCCTTAATCGAATTATAATAATTTTCTTTGGTTTTCTAATCTTATCTTGATCATAAATTTGAGGTTCAATACAGTAATTGAGTGAATTTAAAATTGTTATGATTAAAAATAACCCTTTCCTACCATCAAAAGTTCAAAGTCATTGAGATTGTAATCTATATTAAAGTAAATAATAATTTCCAAACAAAATGTTTCCTCTCATTCCCTCTCATTCTCTCTCATTCACTGAATATTAATTATATTTTTGAAATTCTGTCGTTCCTTAGGAGGAGTCGTCCCTCAAAAAGTAAAATCATTTCAAGAAAAGAGTTTTCATTTCTTTTTCTAAATAATTGTTTATTCGGAGAAATACTATGTATTAATAGATTTGATGATAAGAGTTGTGAACAAGTATTTACACAGAATTAGGGGTAACGACAGCTAAATTGTTTTACCGCAGGTAAGGCCTCGAAGGACAGGTTGTGGTCAGGGGTTAGTATTAGATCATTAGTTAGTGGATAAGGGATGTAATGCCATTGAAATTGTATACTCTTTGTTGAAAATATAGTGCAAAACAAAAGCCTTTGAGCAGAAAGTCTACGAAATTATATAACAAAACACATAAACGTTTGTATTCTGTTCGCGAAACTGATATTTAAAATTTATGATTGACTTTAAACCTATTATTAAGTATAGTATAGTTTTCTTTCTCTTTTGCATAACTATTTTTCATAGGTTTGTGGTCTTCTATTTCAGCAATGATTCCTTCCCTAGTTTTTTGCTTTTCATTTGCTTTACTCCTTTTCTTGCTTTTCATTCTTTTGTCAAAAGTATGTATTCTTTGAATTTTTTTTTCTTCAGAAAAAAATATTGTTTTTATGTCTTAAAAAAGTCTCAGAACTGTATTATATATCGGAGTTAATGATGAGATGGAGTAACCAAGAGGTCATCTCAAGTCTCACTTCCGATATCATTAGTCTGGTAAATAAATTGAGGAATTTAATAGGAATTAAGTTGTTCATGTTCATTCTAAATTGTTATTTAATCTATGCTTAAAAAGTCTAATATTTGGGGAATTTAACAAAAGGTGATGTGAACGCTGGTCACACCATTAAATTTAACAGACACTTCATTTGCACGAATGCCTTGTCTTCGGCGGTAATGACTTTATTTTCGGTGAAAACTCGTGTATTCTGAGCTTAAAAGTAAATAATCCTTTCAAAGGAAGGAATTCCTATTTTTCAATCCATTGTGTAATTCACTTATAGCTTAGCGTTTGCTTTGAGGCCTGTTTTGCACTGGAATTTAAATGTCTTTCCGCTCTTTTACTTTTTTTGGTACATCTGCACAGGTATTACATAACATAACTAACCATTGAGTGCTCTAATTGATGGCTGTCTGGAAGAGCTCTTGGCTGCTGTTGATATGCCCTCGACTATGATTTCCCTCTGAAGGGGATAATCTGGTAGAAGAGTAGTCGGCGCTGTTGTTGTAGTAGTGCTACTCTTCCGATGATTACCACTATTGTTATTTCCACTATTATTACGGGTTGTGTTAGCGCTACGACGTCTGTATGTGCTGCTGGTGCTGTCCATTACCGTCAGATAACCAGACGATTCTCTTTTCCTGCGGCGACCATAAGATTTAGTATTAGTGCCTCCAGTGCTCACACCATCTCTGCCATTGCCGGCACCAACAGATGGGTAACTGGTATTATCCATGCAGTCAGTGGGCGCACAGTCCTAACCGATGGATGGATAGGCGTTTATTAATACATATTTTATTATAGAATAAAATGTTTAGAAAAACATTTTTATTAACTTTAATATCGTTTTTATTGGTTTTTCTTCACTAATGACTCAAATTTAAGAATAATTTTGTTATAATTTCAGTTATTTCTAACATTTAGAAAGTATTGAGTAATAAAAGTAGCATTTTATAGAGGGGGTCATCATGCTCAAGGTCATTGCAAATATTATATCGATTAAGAAATTAAAGCTTCATAAGTATTTTGATTATTATCTTGTGAAGTGTCACAAGAGAAAATTAGTCTGCCTGCTTAATCTACGAAAATAAAATAAAACCAATAAAAATAATTTGAAATGAGTTTGGAAAAAAAATCTTATGACTGGATAGACAGATAGTCCAAGGGTATAAAATTATCAATTCATGATATGTGAAAGAGTAAAATTTTTAAAAAAATTTTACAGTTTTTAGAACGTTCGTGAAAATTGTTCAATGTTTGCGCTATTTTAAATCAATTTATTTAAAATTGAACATGATAATAATAATAGAAATATATTAACTGTAAATAAGAAAATAAGCATGATTAATACCTGAAGACAAAACTGAACGTTCACTTGAAATCTGACGACCACATCGTCAGCAAACTTGAATGCATCAAACTTTCCCCGCAATGCCTTACTGTTGGGCACCTTCTCCAACGCCGGGAATATGTTTGTGTCGACCGGACAGCCATTGGAATCAATCAAAACAATAGTTTCGTCAGTTTTGCCGCTTTTAGCCAATAAGTCTCGCGCGAAGATACCAAACACTGAGTCGTCGTCCAGTTCTATGCGAAGGTAGAGCTCATCCCCGAGTCGGGCCCCCGTGATATCGACTCCTTGCGAGTCTGTTATGCGGAGTCTTATGTTAGGTGAGGGCGCCGTCGCGTTTACTATCGCTGTTTCAGGAACCGCTGGACTACTATTTAATATAAGAATAACATTAAGATATTATTGAGGGATGTATTGAGGGATGGCTAGAGTGGGGTCAATAACATTTATAGGAATAGCATTATTTGCTTGTTTATTGTTTGTTTATTTGCATTTGCATGATAACTAATGATAAATAAAATAACAGCCATTAAAAACGAGTCTAGTTTTTATAATATGTGTCAAATCTATTAAACATGATATATCTCACATGGAATCATGTCTTTGCCCACCTGAGCCATATTAATCTGGATTAAATCAAATGGAATTTCCTATAAAAATGAAAGATCCTCCAAGAAAAAAATCATCTGATTTTTCCTTCAATTAATTTTCTTTTCTTTTCAAATATTTTTCATGGATTAGATTTTTGCTGAGGAATTGGTTAATCGTTTATGAAGTGCTAAATCATGTGAGTAGAAGCTAGATCTTTTTTATTGATTTTTTCCTAAATACAGGAAAT
>JAQIXD010001138.1:0-17292 GCA_034699985.1 Minunthozetes semirufus
CTCTCTCTCTCTCTCTCTCTCTCTCTCTCTCTCTCTCTCTCTCTCCCTTATTATCTTTTATTCACTTCCTTTTCCTTATGCTTTCCTCTAATTTCTTTCATTTTATTCAATTTTGTACAAAAAATGGAAAACCAGAGTAGAATAACAGAGTCTGTCCTTTCATTTGATGGGAATTATTCTTTTCGATTAGTGATGACTCATTAATAATGAAATTATGTTTTGTTTCACTTTTATTGTTTACTTTTTTTCTTTCAATATTAGAGGGATTTTGGCACAAATCCAGAGTAATTTTCGTCAACTTCTCAAACAATATCTCATTATTTATGCCTATAGAAAGTATAAGTATTGTAGCATGATCAAATTTCTCACGGATTTGTAACTGTCTTTAGGCCAGGCTTAAGAAATATGCCTCAATTATTCATAATTTTATCTATTCTTTGAATTATAAATCAATTTTATAGCATTTCTTTCTCTTTTTCTTCCTTTTCTCTCTTCTCTTCCCAACACTCCCTCCCACACTCTCTTTCTCCTCAACTCTCTCTCCCCTTCTACTACACTTTGATCTTGGAGTGCGAATCTGTCTTGAAATGTTAGACAATTAATTGCTAGATATGTACTCCCAGTATGTGTTGATATTAGTGTCGTATTCGTGTGTTTAAGTGATGTTTGCATTTGTCTGTTGTTTTGTTGATGTCTTTCAAATGAGACGAATGCTATGCAAAGCAGTGAACGCTTTCAACTTGTCTTCAATATTATGCATGAATTTTGCTCTGAATTGGAAAAATGGATCGATTTTATATTTCACCCGATTATTACCCCTCCATATATAGCTCAATAAGCTATTCACAAGAGCTTATTTTGCGCCTAATTTTTCTGCTTTCAATTAAATCCAAAAAATTAGAAAAATGAAGTAATTTTCGCCTAATTTTAGTGAATTTAGTTTTAAATAATGTTTTACTTTAATTATTAAATTTTTAATCCTTTGAAAAATCAAAAATCCTTACCTCGTTTGGCAAAAGGATTCGCAAGGGCTTCCTATTTACACTCAAAAATAAAGAATAAAGGCGCATGCAAAGCATTCTGGAAAGCGGAAAAACGATTCAGGTCAGTTTTGCCACATTATCTATGATTATATATGATTTGATGTTCAGCTCACATCTCAAGACATAAATGTCTAATAAGATTATGCATTGAATAACAGATATCAAACACTGTTAGTGATAACCAGGGAATGTCTTCGGGGAAAACATGGAGTATGTGCTGAAAAAAACATACTCTATTGAATAGAGTATATCTCTGCAGAGCTCAGCATATTTTCCATTAGCCTTTCCTAGTCTATGAGTTTCTTATTATGTGTTATCAGAGGGTTTACTTAAGACAAGACCAATTTGAAGACTATCATCTTGGTTATTTCATCCCGGAATTAGCTGTGATTCGATTCTGACTTACATCTTTGCTCTTAATAATTTAGGATTGGTGTCCGACGAATGATCAAAACCCAAGGCTTTTACTGGTTTGTCATAGTTCTTGTGTTTTTGAACACTGCCTGCGTTGCCGTTGAACATAAAGGACAGGACAAATGGCTGACAGACTTTTTATGTAAGAAATGTCAATCTTTTTATTGAATATATTACTCATAATTTCGATAAAATCCGACCCATTTGTGGACCAAATAATATAATAATAATATTTTCTCATTCTTTGTATTGATTTCTGATTTATAGCCAAATGTTTTGATTGAGAAAAATATTACACAAAACTAATGATGTTTTTATTGTCTGTTTGTTACCCAACGGACGGATCAATCATTTCTGGCTTCCATTTAATCAATCTATGGCTCAGATTTTTGCAAATTCTCTCTCGATTTTATAAGACAATAATGAACTAGGACAGTTTTATACTTTGCCTAAAGCACTTCAATT
Source organism: Minunthozetes semirufus (assembly GCA_034699985.1). Classification (NCBI taxonomy): domain Eukaryota; kingdom Metazoa; phylum Arthropoda; class Arachnida; order Sarcoptiformes; family Punctoribatidae; genus Minunthozetes; species Minunthozetes semirufus. The sequence goes on from JAQIXD010001138.1 coordinate 1,923, forward strand.
TTAATAATTTTTAATTGGAGTTTTTCAATGAATATAATGAACAGAAAAAATAATAAGTTTAGAAGCTTATAGTCTTGATCAAAGTTGCAGATTAATCGTGAAAACAAGGGGAAGGGAAGAATAAATATTGAAAAATTTCTGGACATTATAGAGTTGAATAATGAAATTTCAAATACAAATTCAGAGTTACTATTACTTGAAAAGAGAACAAAAATCCCCAAAAGTATTGATTATTATTTAAACTAATTAATAATGAATGGCTTTTAATCATTTCAACTCATGATATTTTTGAACTGTCCTTTCTTAAGTTTTATTAAGTTTACTTGCGCACAAAATAATGTAAAAGCTTGCGATAAAATTTGCGATAAAACTGCAACTGAGGTCTTGATGAACTTGAAATTCAATTATACCATAAGCCTAGTTATTTATAAATAGTTTAGGATTTTGAATTAAAAATGAAAGAATTATGAAATATTGTTTGAAAATGATAGTTGTAAGACTTATCGCGTAAGTTCTTATCGATTAGAAATTGAGTTTTGATGAATGAAAAGACTGTAATTTCAAATTTATTTCTTGTATTTCGAAAATTGGTCTTAAAAATAGTAATTCACAGGAAATCACTTACCAAGAGAATGGATAATTGAATGATCAAATAATCTTTGAATGTGTCTATAATTGCGTAAATATCTCCGATTACTTATCGATCTCAAGTAAATCATATGCTTTCCGTAGACTTTGAGAGAGAATTTCATTTCATCCCTAAAAGTATGAAAAATAAAAGCAATTTCCGTCGAAAAACATTTTTCAATTAGTTTTCTTTCGGTTAAAAATAAAACAAAATCTGCGCTCAGACTCACTCAGACTCAAAGCCTATCCTTTAATGAGACCAAAGAGTAATAGAAACGACATTTAATCCAATCACAAATGTATTCAATACTAAGGGTTACGAAACTGGGCTTTAATCAGTTGAACGTCTCATTTGTTTCTTTACATAAGAGATAATCCAATCAAACAAATTATATTATATGCCTTTCAAATCATTTTTTAAACTGATCTCGATATAAGTGGCGATAAAATTTGACGATTGACGCAACCATTTGCGAAAAGACCTATAATTAACAATAAAATTGTTCATCTAATAAATAAGCATGGTCATATAGTCATATAGTCATATATTTTGATTAAATCTTGTATCGTTTACCAGGAATTCTATGCGAATTTAGACAAAATTAATTGAATTTAGTTAAATATGCATAATTATCATTCCTTTGAAATACAAAGATACAAATTCTTAGAAAATAGACTTAATAAAATTGCTTTGACGTGAATTTAATGGAAAAATTCCTTATTTTCTAACTTAATTAAATGCGATTCAATGAACAGTCTTTTTGCTGATACTAAATACACTCCGACTGTACTACTATCCGACTATAAATAATTAGTGATATCAAATGGAAATCCTTTTTTCTCCCTTCCTATTCGCATCGCGTGACACAAATATGAAATAATAATTTAATAAGGTCCATCAATTCTAAGACTAATATAAGACTAATATATAAAATAACTTGGTTATGTTTCAAATTTGATCAAGTTACATGAACAATTAAAAATTCGAAATCTATAGCTATGTTATAGAAATGCAATACAATGAATGAGAAGACGGTATTTTCAAAATATCATTATTTTGAAACAAATTTTATTCTTGGTTTGAATGCCTGCAAAATTCAAATAAATAGATACAAAAGGAATAATAATTTCATTTATCATTCGTATAGATATCGCGGAGTTTGTGTTTTTGGGTCTTTTCATATGCGAAATGTGTATTAAATTATATGCGTTGGGAATCAAATGCTATTTTGAATCCGCATTCAATCGATTTGATTGTATGGTAAGTGTTGTCATGAATTACAATGAATTCTTGTCCACAGATTTTATACATTAATTCAGTTCTCTATAAACAATAATTAATTATTTGTTCGCTTCTCTGAATGTTAATTACGGATAAACACACCACTGATTTACAACTGATTTTCAGGTGATATTCGGCAGTATTTTCGAAGTCATTTGGTCTGAAGTAAAGGGCGGTTCGTTCGGCTTCTCTGTGTTAAGAGCCTTACGTCTGCTCAGGATATTCAAAGTCACTAAGTATTTGAGAAATTGATTTTTGCCAATAAATCCATTGAAATCTAATTATTATTTTTTTCACTTCGCACAGGTATTGGTCATCACTGAGAAACTTAGTCATATCGCTGTTGGCTTCGATGCGATCTATTATTAGTTTACTATTCCTTCTCTTCTTATTTATTCTGATCTTTGCATTGCTTGGAATGCAGTTATTCGGAGGCGCGTAAGTATCTAACCATTTATGTCTGTCCTTTAAACTCACTCTGAAAGTAGGCCTCAAATCTGAGTCCTCCCACTAATTAAATCGACTGATAGACTAACTGATAGTAACCGTAGTAGTCTACTACCGGTGCTGTCGAGTCTGTTCGCAACCGATTTAGTCATTGATTATTTACTTTGAATTAATTATCTGCGAATTAATGCCTGAAATGATGTTTTTGTGGAATAGTTTCAACTTCGAAGAGGGAACGCCTGCGGCAAACTTCAATTCATTCGCAATCGCTTTGTTGACAGTATTTCAAATCCTGACCGGAGAGGACTGGAATGAAGTGATGTACAAAGCAATCAAATCTCAGGGCGGTATACATGACGGAGGAATGATTTATAGCGTTTACTTCATTATACTCGTACTCTTCGGTAACTACACACTACTGAACGTATTCTTGGCTATTGCTGTCGACAACTTAGCAAATGCTCAGGAATTAACCGCAGCTGAAGAAGAAGAAGCAGACGTCGAAAGAGAGCGAAACAAAGAAGAGATTGAAAAAGAAATCGCAGAACTGCACAGACAGGGGACTAAAGTTGCGAAACTAGCCGGAGTACTTCCACTCACTGCCGGTAAAGGTGACGACGATAAAGATGATTTGCTCCCCTCAGTCAACATATGTCCGCCCTCTCCTTTGGCCAATGCAAGGGGTGGCGGACAGGACGCAGACATTAGTAAAATAGAGTTTGAATTAGTAAAGATACCGAAACCAAAATTTCGTGAACCTCAAGATGAGGAAGAAGAGGAGGTGACGGGTCCAAAGCCAATGCTGCCCTATTCTTCCATGTTCATATTGTCCTCTTCTAATCCGATCCGACGGGCGGCCCATTACGTGACAAATATGCGTTACTTCGACGCCTTCATTATGATTATAATCACTCTGTCGTCCATTGCCTTAGCGGCCGAAGACCCCGTAGAAGAGAGTTCAGACATCAATGACATACTTCAGTACTTTGACTACGCCTTCACCGGTGTGTTCACAATCGAAATGTTACTCAAAGTAGTAGATCAGGGAGTCTTTCTTCATCCCGGCTCCTATTGTCGCGATCTATGGAATATATTGGACGCCATTGTTGTGATCTGTGCCCTCTGTGCCATTGCGTTCACATTTTTGTAAGTCTTTGACATTTATTTCATACAATCATTGCTTATAACGCCGGCTCCCCTTCAAAAGCTATGAAATTACCCTCAACTTTGATCTTTATGTTTAGTTAGAGCTCTGAATATGAGTCAGAAATACATTAAAAACTGTGAAAAATGTCGAAACAAATTAAGTCTATATTCTCAGAAGATGTGTGAAGGAAAGGCATCCGAAAGTCAAAACTTTAATTAATGATAGTCTTAAAGAAAGACCCATTACGTAAAGACATTTCGCTAACAACTCCTATATAAGAGATGTTCTCTCAATTAAATGGATTTTGATTTAAAATAAGATTAAGTTTTCATCAAAAATATTTGAAATGATTTTCGGAAATCAATTGAGTTTTCTTTGAGAATAAGACTTTCATTGAGTGATCGCTTTCAACACTTCCTCTATTAATAGGTCACTAAACCTTTCAATTGGTTAAATACTTCCCAAATCTGTGCCTAAGTATTAGTATTAGAGCTCAAGACATGAGTTGACGTTTAAAACGTCAAAACCTTTAAAACTACAACCAAAACACCCGTTCCCTCTGGAGAATGGATTTTCGAGTGGGAAGTGATGGAAGACATTTCCATTTTAACTTAATTGAGACAAAACTCTTATATTTTACGCAATTTTTACTCAAATCTCATAAATCTTCAATTAAGCACTTATGAGATACCCATAAAATAATCTTGTTTCTTTTTTCTAAACAGTGGAGATGCGAGTCCTGGTACAAAAGGCGCCGCATCTAGTCTAAGCGTTATTAAATCTCTCAGGTAAATAAATATATAGAATAATAAATATGATCAATCTCAATTAACTCTCAATCGCCGAGAAAAATAAGTAAACAAAATATAAATTTCAATTTTTTGGTCAAAATATACTGAATTTAATCGTGAATTGTGTCAATCCATAGGGTATTACGTGTATTACGACCACTAAAGACCATTAAACGCGTTCCCAAATTGAAAGTAATGTCAAACAAAGAATAAAATTAATTCTTCACTAAAACTAAAACACAATACTCTCTCTATACCTGTCCTCTACCTTAACCTATAGGCTGTTTTCGATTGTGTGGTGACATCACTGAAAAATGTGTTCAATATTTTAATAGTTTATATGTTATTCCAATTCATATTTGCTGTGATTGCTGTCCAACTATTCAACGGGAGGTTTAATTACTGTACGGATGAGTCAAAACTGTTTGAAGTCGAGTGCGCGTAAGTATAGCCACCTCTTGATTATAGCCATTTATTTATTCTATCGATCCGTTTGCTGTAAGCCCTGCCCGTCCTCTCCAGTCCATTGCCTTCTCATATCTATCGAAATGCATATTTATCTTTCAGACTCTATTTTTAAACACTTTTAAGGCATTGATTTTCATTTTGAGTCAAAAAATTCATATAAATTTTTATTTATTTTTCTATTCGTCTCATATTTGGCGTCCATTCAGTGGAGAATATTTTGAGTTTTCAAAGAACAAACCCCCGACCGTTAAGAAGAGGAAATGGGAAAAGCATCCCTTCCATTACGACAACGTTATCGCAGCGATGCTCACACTGTTCACTGTACAGACCGGTGAAGGATGGCCACAGTAGGACCATATTTCATATTTTTATAACTATACTTATTTTTTATTCATTTTATTCAAAACACATTTAATTTAAACGCGAGCCTAATGTCTGTCCTCTATTTGGTGTAATTTTTATTTTATGGTTAGAAATAAGAGAGATATATGAATAAGTAATCAACGATATACTCCTTTGCGATCGAGAACAGAAAGATGTTTCTATCATATATTAGAGCCATTCTAGCGAGGAAAGGATCATGCTAAATTATTATCTAACTTTTGATGTCATTCTTTTGAAAGGAATAATACTTAACTTTGGAAAGAGTTTTACATTTTTCACTTTCACACAATCAAAGAGTTAATTTGGGAGCTTTTCTCAGCACTCAGAAGGAAAGGGTTGCCATTCATAACAATTGATTTGATTGTGTTTTGGGCACAAGAATTCTCATGCATTATGTGATTGTGTTCTCAAAATCTAACGATTCCTCAAAGATTTATGGCTCACGAAAAAAGTCGAGATATCATCGCATATATTATTTTGAGTTTCAATACATTTCAATAGATTTGCAGCAAAAAACTTATTCAATACGTTTTTTTATTCAATATTTTTCACACATAAGTTGCTCTCCAGTATTGAAATGAGTTTTTTTTCATTCTCTCTCCGCTTTTAAGGTATTCCTCTTTTTTTTAGTAATATTTTTCGCAAACATTGCATAAAATTCTTGACTTTGCTTTTCATTTGAATTGTTTTGCACTCGTTTTCTATTATAGTATTCACTCGTATCTCATGTTTTGTATTCTGTATTCTCTGTAATTGAATTCAATTCTCGAAGAATTTCAATCAAAATAGAGAAACCTATTGAAAAAAATCACAACAAAATTGAATTCAATTATATTTTATTCCTTTTTTGAAGAGGTTTTGAATTTATGGTTACATATATTTAGTAAAGATCAGATCAGATGAAAAAAGGACAGAATATTGTATTTTAGTTTAACCTGAGCGAAAGCAAGGCGAAGGAATCCCTGAAATTATTGATTATTTTTGAAGTATTCTTTTCTTAAGCGAAATTTGATTAATAACTTATCATATATTGCGAAAAATATTAATGATCACTCGTATGTCTACTGATCAACAATAAGGATTTAATCCGGTAAAAATATCTTATTAGAGAATGATTGTTAAATTTTAAATAAAAGGCACATAAAATACATCCTATATTTATGGCTCCACTAATGATAAATATAATATTAATATTTTTATTTTCATTTTAATATGATATGATAAAAGATATTGCCCTGTGCACATTTTTATAACGACACCCATTTTAATTGTGTAGAGTGCTTCAAAACTCAATGGACTCTGTGTTTGAGGACCATGGACCATTACCTCGATTCCGTATCGAGATGTCACTCTTCTACGTCATATTCTTCATAGTGTTTCCATTCTTCTTCGTAAACATATTCGTTGCCTTAATTATCATCACATTTCAAGAACAGGGAGAGAAAGAGCTCGAAGAGGGAGAGCTGGACAAGAACCAGAAGTCGTGCATTGACTTTGCCATAGCGGCGCGGCCTCTGCAACGGTATATGCCTAAAGACAAAGACTCATTAAAGTATAAAATATGGAGAGTTGTCGTCTCGACTGCATTTGAATACTTTATTATGGTTTTGATTGTACTCAACACTATCCTACTAATGATGAAAGTGAGTACTCCTTTCCCAATACTATCCAAAACCAATCATTACATTTCATTTTCCACAATAACTTTAGCACAGAATATGTTTTTAATCGCTTAATATCTCATAAAACATATTAACTCTTAAACTCTTTTTTTCAAATCATAAGAATATCGTTTAAATTTCCACAAAATTATTGCTTGATTTCAGTGTTTTATTCTTTGTTTTCCAAGAATTCTAACAAAACTCTCAAAATAACTACGATTTTCTTTGAGGGTGTGTTTCGCTAATGAAACAGATGTTAAAAGATGTTAGACTATTAAAAAAATAATCTTTCAGAATTAGAACAGAATAATTAATTATAATTAATCAAATTGAGAATAAATTAGATTTTTCTAATCCATAGAATAATTAGAGAAATATTAAGAATATTCTGATCGCATGAAATCAAACGGCATTTTGTTTACTAATTGTTATTTATGAATGAATTGATGGGAGAAACAAATGAAGACAAATATTATTGACGTCTAAGTTCTCTCTCATTCTTACTCCGGTGCGATAAAAATCCATTTGACCAGTCGTTAAATGACCTAGTTTCACATATCACTAGCTATTTGATGGCAGGCATTTGAGACGAAAAATCTTTTGCAACTCATTTCGAAAGCATTTGACGACTATTTCTCAGAAAAATGAGAAAAATATTAATAATATTTGATTTGAAATAAAAATATTTACTTTAAACTCAAGTTTATTACGAATTACCCGAAGAGGTGTTTATCTATTTGTCCAGAGTATGAACCAAACTCTTGACTCTTTCAATAGATTAATCCAATCAAATTAATTGCTTGATATTTATTCTGAGTTCATCCTCTACTGTTAGACAGAATTGAGTTCAATATAAAAAAAAGTAGAAAAACAATGTTTTTGTCGGATATTTGATTCGCATTTCTATAAAACAAAATCCATTTACTTATGACTCGAAGATTATTATTATATCCGGAAAACCATTTTCTCTGATGTTTTCGATATAAGAAATGCAAATATTTTTCTCTCAAATATTTTCCAACAAAAGATGATCTGAATTGAACTGAAAAAACTATTTGTGGTTTAATATCGGATAATATGTCATTCCTTCTGAAAAAGTGGTGCATTTGGTGCCTATTGTGCTAACACTCAGAATAAAATGAGAAGTGCTTTTGAATTGCATGACTTTCTCGTCGGAGACAACAAATCGATAAATTGATTAAAACATTTTTCACACAATAATTCAGTTACAGAGAAACTAATTATTAAATACTCTTTGAAATATGCATATTATTTGCATATAAATTTTCCAAGATTATTTATTTTTATTCTAAATTATCTTGTTTAATTAAATTATATTATCTGGAACTGAATAATTAAACAAATCATTTATCAGAAGCACTTGATTTTTAAAAATAATTGCATGAACATTTCAAATTGAAAATATCAATAATCAAGGACTATATTTAATGGATAATTCGGTGCATATTGTTCTCTATATATTAATCTCTTATATATTCGTATATATTAATCGCTATAATTATATGTCTATTCCATAGCACACCATAACATCCCAATCCCTATCTGTCCCTCATTTACGTAGAATCCCTTTCCCTTCCGATAAAAATTATAATCAAACAGAAAAAGAGATAATTAATTGAAAATATGCTCCACTTTTGCGCTCTTCATCTCTGGTCACAAAAAAGGTTTTATTTAAAACATTAATAATAATTTGATGAATCATTTCCTAGTTTAGATAACTTTCATACAGAGCTTTATGCGATTGTTTAATTCTTGTTTTAATTTGAGACTATTGATCCAATTGTAAGATGGACATTTTCAGATAATTAATGAAATTTCCCATTTGGTCATCAATTTGTCTCTGATTTCGAGGATTTTTGTTTTTAAACTAATCTTTCTTATTTTGTTCATTCATTCAATTTATTCCGTTTGGAGAGAACCATGCTCATGCCAATTTAGTCAAAGTAAAAATAAAAAGACCTCATTTATAAGGGAAACACATTTATCACTTCACATTCGAAGAATTCAATTGTCAGGATTGAGTTATTACTAAAATAAACCAATTTTTCTATGGATTCATCAAAAATGAGCATGACACTAAAGTCACAAACACTTCAGTTGGAAAAGCTACAGTCCAGACAAAAGGGACATATAATTTACCTTGTTTACAGACAAATATTTCTTACTTAATCTATTTCTAGATCAGTAAAGGAATCGGTCATATGCTTGTTATGGGGTTTGATCAAGATTATAGGTCTTGTTTTATTAAGAATTATATATAATATGTAATATAACTTGATTTTATTCTGATCATTTAAAAATGCCAAAGAGTCTCAGATATCTCTAATATTAAAAATTTTATTAAAAAATTTGACGAAAATTCTGGTTAATTGTTTGCCTTAATTATAGCTTTCATCAATTTATTCACCAAAATTTTCTAGTCTAATTAAATTCAAGTGTACATACAGTATATCACATCATTTCATGTGATTTGATTTCAAAATAATTAGATCTATCAAACATACTGTAGTAAACTAATTAGTTTTAAAACCAAAGCGAAGATTTTTCTTTTTAATTATGCCTTTAATTGCGAAACAATAATCAAATTTAACCGAAATGTACTTTATTTACGGTATTTAACAATATTTAAAGTGAACATGATAAAGAACATGTTCATAAAAACAAAATCTGTTCCTCTTTTGAAAAACAAACTGATTATAGATTACAGTCATTTCACATATAAATTAGTTTTAAAGTTTACTCCATATCTATCTTTTGATCCAAAGAGAATCAGAGATGAGCAGAACATCATTTTTATTCGCGTCACACAAGAGAACCGATCGTCAAATTTTCTAATATCAGAATTTTCCAGAATATAAAAGAGTTAAATAGATAGGTTGTCCCCCAAAGCAAAAATAATGAAAAACATCGCACATCTCTGATTCATAATAATTCTTAGAATAAGATTTGAGGCAATTCTTCATCTGTTATATAATCTTTGAGTCGAAAGGCTTTTTACAATTGAGTTAATTCAGACAAATACCAGTCATTTACTATTTGAGGCCAAAACTAAAATACTAAATGACTCGTCAGGAGAACAACAAAAAGTAGAAACTAGTAAAAAATCCATTACAATAACCAGAACCACTCGGTTCTATACAGTCAAGTGGACAGTCATTTATAATCTTTTGCTTAAATCTATATTTTTCTCTTTTGAAAGCAAATTGGTTTCAATTTATTTACTTTACTTTCATTATTATTATTTGACTTAAAATTTTGGTTTAAGAAAATAATAAAATACAAAATCCCATCAAATATTTTTGTGGCAAATGCTGTGCTTCTTGAGGCTCATCCTATATATTCTGTCTCTCTATCTGTCAAACAGTACTATCAACAAACCAATGAATACAAAATGACTCTGCAGTACACAAATGCAGCCTTTACTGCACTCTTTACCCTTGAATGTATGCTCAAGATTACGGCCTTCGGATGTCGGGTAAGAGATGACCATTTAAAGAGTCGGACATAAACTTTCGACGCTTTCCGAGAGTGAAAAAGAGGCGACAAAAGTGTTGCTGAAAAGCACTGAATAAAATAATTTGCTGCATTTGTTCACTCACTCGACAATATCGGGTCCATTCATATGCAAATCAAGCCATTCCTCTCTAAAGACCTATTTATAGAGCCTTTCAAACGAGTATTATATTCAAATTCATATGAATGGACACAAACTCGCAATTTGTTTAAGTATTTCAACATTTGATGTAATCCAAGAGAAAATCGTATTCAAAACATTCATCGGAATCATTCTTTGGATTTTCAATATATTCGGAGAAAAAAATAAATTCAATTCATAAACAAAAATATCTCAAAAACTACTCCGTCTTTCATCTCTTCTAAGAATTTGAGAAATGTTTGATTCAAAGAAACCAATAATAGAGATCTCAAAGGAGTTTAAAATCCATACCAACATTGATAAAGTGTTGGTCTACTAATTTTAAAACCCATTCCCATCCCATTCCTCTTGTGATTCCTACTCCATATCCTCACAATTGACAATTGCATGGCATGAGTTCAAGAGAAACAAATTTATTTGAAATTCTGTGCATTTCGTTGAAAGTAATGATTGAAAAGTCTGCGAATTAACGTATATTTTGTGCATTTTTGACGATAAGACTGAATATACATATGAAAAGTGTTATAACATTTAAGGCATGCATTCGTTTGCCTCCAATTAATTGATGAAAAAAGCGATGAACTGATCAAAGCATGAATGCGTTTATTATGTACTCAAACGACTAAAAACTAATTATCATTGAGTTAATGAATATTTAGCCGATAAAACTCTACTGATATTATTAACTAATTTTGTCTCTATCCTGCTCATTCTTCAAACCTTATAATTAATTTTCGATACAATTTTAGTTTTTTCATTATCTCTAAAATTACAATTTAAAAGCTATTCTTCTCATCAATTGTTCCATTATTTTGACACCAATTCCATTGATTTTATGCGAACACAAACTTATTATTATTATTAATATAATTATTAATCAATAATTTTAATCTCAATTATATTTTAGAAACCATTTTATATGCCTTTCCTATGAGTTTATTTCACAATCGCTTCGTTTGTTTCAAATATTTTTAGCTTTTATTTTGTCTTTCATTTCATAGATTAGTTGTTTTCTAAATGAACTGTTTTTGAGATTTTTTATCCAATTTTTCCAAACCCGTGTAATTTTAATCTCAACTGAAATTGTTGTTGGAATTTATAAGTGGGTGCTATTAAATTCATAGCATCAAATAAGCTTTCATTGTTTTAGCCAAGTTAAAGTGCATAATCAAAGCGTTTCAAACACATTAAAGATATTATTTTTAATCGATTTATTTATTTGGAATTTTTCACATTTAAAGATCATTTAGCATTTGATTTTGTACTCGTAAATTAGATTAGTTATTCGGCATATTCATCAGGGAGTATAAAAAATTTTACTAAACGTAATTCATACTATACATTTGGATACATTAGTTATTTATTAAACAAATTCATCTAGTTATCTAATTTATTCCAAGATTTTTAGAAAAATTATACAATAAAACTACCGTTTTTCAGTGAAAGCTCAAATTTGGTACCACTTGAGGGCATTTTAACTTTATAAAACACTTAAATTATCAATATCTATCAATCTGTCAGAAACTCAATTATTCATATTAATAAAAGAAGCATGGGCAAAATTACAAAAAGTCACTAATGATACCAATGAGATCACATACAGTGATTGCCTGATGTTATTATGAGTAAACTTATAACTTCCAGCAACAAAAGGACTAAAACTTTGAGTATTGTAATGAGGCCTCATTCAATCTTCAAAATTACCATGATCACATTTATAATTTAAAACTCATCACATTATAAGAGGCGCTCACAAATGCTGTGCCAAAACACAAACGGAACCGCAACTGATTTGTGCTCTCTTCAATTCTTATAGTACCACGATGCAGATATTGACTATGTAGACTGGTTGAGCTACTTGAATGAAATATTCACAGCGTTGTTCCTCCTAGAGTGTATACTCAAACTAATCGCGTTAGGATGCAAGGTTTGCACCCATTTAACTAAATTTGATCAATTTAAAATTATCTCTCTTAAATTAATTAATTAAAACTTATCTCTTTCTCACATTAAATTCAAAATTATAATTATTTTCTAATGAAAACAGATCTTTACTTTAAGCTTAAAACTATCCATGAGCATATTTCGAAAAATTAATTCTTCTTCACCAATAGATCAAATATAACATATGCAGCAAATTCTTCAATTAAATGCTTTTCATCTCTTTTTTATCTCTTCGCTGATAATTGTCTCTTAAAATAATCTATTAATTTGTTTGATCTCTCTTTTGGTGATTCTTTTCCTGAAGAATTTTTTCAAAGATTCGTGGAATACATTTGACTTCATAACAGTGGTCGGGAGTGTTATCGACGCTCTTGTAATGGAGATCGCAGTCAGCAATAAGGTATAGTAATACTACAATCCATATATTGACGTCTTTTGACGTGAATTCACACAACCATTTAATATGAATGATTCGGAGCATTATTTCAAGATTTGTCAAATAACTTATTCGAGGAAATCTGTATCAGGATTTCAATCTTAGGGTAGATTTTAGTGCATTTCTTTTCTTTGAGAATAAGTCGAGAATTTCAAAGTAATATTGATTTTATGCCTTCAGAGAACTAAATGTATCTTGTTTAAATTTGACGGAAAGCGTCGAAAGTTTAAACAGCTCCTTTTACTCCCTTCTGACACGTGCCCCCTTTCCCATTCCTTATCTTAATGTATATTTAATTTAGATTTATATCAAAACAAAGTCTGTTTAATAGACATTTATTCAAATCCAATAAGATATAGCGGACTTTCAAGATTATATTCAATAAAAGGTTTTGGGTGGGGAGGAACCAGGTCATCTTAAACAAATCACTACCTATGGATTGCTTTTTTATCTGTTTATATAAATGTTTAATCAATAATTAAATTCTGACAATTTTTTTGGTTTACTCACAAACAGGAATTCAATTTCATAAGTGTGGGTTTCCTGAGGCTGTTCCGAGCGGCCCGACTCATAAAACTTTTACGCCAGGGCTATACCATACGTATACTGCTCTGGACTTTTATCCAATCGTTCAAAGTATGTAACCATTGATTATTTGGCCATCGATTAGACATTTGTGTCAAACGGATGGCCAAAGAACTAAAGTGTGTTCTCATGTAATACCTTTCCTTTACTACAGGCGCTGCCTTATGTATGTTTGCTCATCGCTATGTTGTTCTTTATTTATGCAATTATCGGAATGCAGGTAATGGTGTGCCTCAAAAGCTCACTAAACAACTCTTTTTACTAATTTATTAATTAATAAATAATTCTTACATTAAAATAGTTATTAGAATAGAATCTAATCATTAGTATTAGTATTAGTATTAAGTCTTAGTATTAGAAGAAATTAGTTGTCATTACATGTGTTTGAATACAATATTAGTTGGTATTAGTGGTACGACTGCTTCAAATAGTTTACATATCGTAGTTATCAATGATTATATCGATGTCGTCTCTCAAATGGTTCCGTCCTATCGATACGTACTGATAGAGTAGACTCCACTCTATTAGAAGTTGTGTTTAATTATTGAATTTTTCTTAGTTTTTGTCGAATTTGTTATTCATTGGCTTCGGTTGTCATATAATGTGATGTAATGTTCCTCTCAATAGATAATAGACTGTGAATTGATGACTGTATTAGACGTATAATTAATATCGTTAGTCGTGCGCTATAGTTGTGTCTATCCCTCTCAGCCAGACCTCTAACTGTCCTGTAATCCCTTGAATTAGTAATTTAGGTATTGATTAATATGAATGCCATATAAATACATAGCGGTTGCGAACCTATTCGGCCGTTAATAACCACTGTGATAGTGACAACGCCATAGTGACTGCACCCTGCCATTAGTCGGTCTGCCCACCCCCTATCCACGGCCTGGCCATTGCTGTGTGTAATATTCTATTTAATCATTTCACTCTTGGGTTAATTGGGTGCAAATCTCTAATCTCTGTGTAATCACACCTTCTGACCCCCTGTCCGCCCCCCGTCCAACTGTGCCGCCGTCCAATAGGTATTTGGTAATATGGACTTTGAATCCGACTCCGAAATCAATCGACACACGAATTTTCGCACTTTCATGCAGTCATTAATATTGTTATTCCGGTGAGTTATTCCGTCCTCTCTGTCTGAACCACAGAGAGTAAGGAAATTCGTAGAAAAACTTTAGACAAAAAACAATTAAAAACTTTTGAAAATCAATTGAAATTCGTTGCCTTCAATGCAATTCAATGCAAATAAATTGAAACCAAATATAAAACTAAGAAAAAAGTATTAAAAACAATAATTGTCTGTACTTTGGAACGGGTGATAAGCGAATCAATCATTTTCAAAATGTATTGTTTCCCACCATTTGGTTACTATTTCTTTGCTGTCAAAAGTTGCTGTCATAAAAACATTGCTCTATTTTTTTCTTGTTCAGTGATATTCTGATTCACAAGAATTTCCAAACATTTATTATTATTACTGTTATTCTGTACTTCTTATAGTAACGGTGTGGCAAACCAATTATTGACAAAGTTTACTGGTTAATATTTTCAACTTTAAGTTTAATAATGTAAACAAACATTACATCATTTTGATCAGTATTTATCCGCCAATAAATTATGTAAGTTTGAACTGATTTGGTATTGAAATTAAAAAATAATTACAGTTTATACGCAAGTATCTCTAAAATTCGTTTTTCACTTTTCTCCCATTGAATAACATTATTTTGAGAGTGCTTTTTTTCAAGTTGTGAGTTTCCCATGTTATACGCCCATAGAGTTTTCACAAGTGAAACAAAATATTTTCGAGGTTTTCATCTTAAAATTGCGATATTTCTCTTAATTTATTACTAAATTAGTTCAAAATTACAAAACTTATTACTGAATAAATACTGATTAAAATGGTATAACCTTTGTTTATA
>JAQIXD010001139.1:0-17287 GCA_034699985.1 Minunthozetes semirufus
ACTGAAAGCCCAGAACGCATGTCTCCAGTATTGCATTGAATATCAATTCAGAAAAGTGGCCAAAATCGGGTAAAAAAGGGTTATATGCAGATAAATTTGACGCTTTTGAAATCTTTATACGCTCAAGATCATAAAAAATTAGTTTTGAAATGCTGATCGAATTTTGTAAGCAATAGGATTAAAAGTGAATATCAAATAGTTGAGTCAATTTCATTTCATTTCTTTTAAAGTTATAAAAATTAGTAAATAATTTAAAATTGATTTTTTCATCTAATATTCTATGGACAAGAAAGAACATTTTACACTAGCAATCGGTGATTATCTCGTGCATTTGATTCTTGTATAACATTTCAGTGGTTGGGGACTTAAGAATCACCTTATATAGTAAGGCTAAGAATTATAAATTAATTTAATACATTTACTATTAATATTCCAGAATCTAATTAAATAATATATCTGAATAAAGATGGATAAAGAGAGAATTTATTGGTAATATTGAAGGTTTAAAAAATATGAAAACTATCAAAATGTGTTTCATTTGAAATATAATATTCAAATATTATTAAGATCTTAAAGATATGTAAAATTTTGATTATTTCAATTAAGAATTGAGGCACAGGTTAGCGACCCTTTTGGTCATATTTAACTTTAACAGGAGTATTATGTGAGATAAGGTCAATGACCACTTGGAAAAATGATTGCGAATACATGAGAATATTCGTATAAAATAATTGTAATATCGATTGTATGCCAACTATTCTGCTATAAAACTATTTTTTTAAAGCCAATGAACAGAGCGTTGCGTAGATATTAATGTTCACCAAAAGGAAAACAAAAACTAAACAATTAGGCACTGAATAAGGAATAGGAAGTCCATCAATAGTTGTCTTCAGATTATGTCGTATTTGACACCTCTTTCAAGCATTGAATTGAATTTTAAAAACTCAAAAAAACGGACGAAAACCCGAACAGAGGACTGAATTCTCTGAGATTTCAATGTCTCCCATTAAATTGAAAAAGTTGCCAAGGTAGGTATGAAATCTATGCATTTATTATTAATCTTATATACAGTGTATAAGTGACTGTAAATACATGATTTTGCTCTTATTTTGCAGTTGGCTCTTGGAATTCCATAGCTTCTCAATAAATGAGACAAAATTGAATAATAATACAAATAAATGTCGTCCACTCACTGAGAGTAGTGTCAGTCAAAGGCCGCAGTGGTTTAATGAAATGACTCAACAAAGAAGATCCAGTGAAACATTCACCTCATCTACAAGTGGTTCCAAATCGGACTTATTTGCCACCGATAGACACAAATTAGATTTCGAAACGACCGCTGAAAAGAAGGGCCGAAGAATTAATTCGAACAAACGTTTGATCGAAAATAATGAAATCAATAGAAGTTTTGTTTCGATTCCTAAACAAATAAATAGCTTTTTGGAGCCTTCCGTTCCTTCCACTCCATCCACGAAATCCAGAAATTTAGGAAATTCTTTCAAATCGTGTGAAAACTTATTATTTGATTTCGAAGAGCATTCAAATGATTTCATTATTCCTGAACTGCCTTTTGGAGAGCTATTGGTCTTTGAAATAATAACTAATTGGGGGGACAATGACTTTGTCGGACTCAATGGCATTGAGATCATTGATTTGAACGGAACTGATCTCAAAATTCAAAAGGTTTTGATTGAAATTTACTTAAAACTCAATAATCTTTTAATTATATGATAGATATGGAGCGAACCACAGACTGATAGT
Source organism: Minunthozetes semirufus (assembly GCA_034699985.1). Classification (NCBI taxonomy): domain Eukaryota; kingdom Metazoa; phylum Arthropoda; class Arachnida; order Sarcoptiformes; family Punctoribatidae; genus Minunthozetes; species Minunthozetes semirufus. Next base: position 1,762 of record JAQIXD010001139.1, read on the forward strand.
AATTTAAATGCATTAATTGATGGCATTTATAGAACTCATGACGACTCCCATCTGTGGTCAACACAATTAGAGTCGAACTGTTGTCTACCACTAAAAATATTTATAAAATTAGAAACAAAAGTATCGATAGCTTTGATCCGAATCTGGAATTACAACAAATCGCGGATCTATTCGTATCGCGGAATCAAATTCATTGAAATAAAGTGCGACAAACAAATCATTTTCAGAGGAGAAATAGCGAAGGCTTCGGGAACTTTGGTCGCTCCCATCGAAGCATTTGGAGACGTATTCACTAACTTTAACTCATTTTTCAAACATTTTTTCAAAAAACTTTTAATTACAGACAATACTCTTCACTACAGATGAAGACATTTTAGAGTCGGTGGCGCTCAGAGATAACTCTTTTCAAGAATTGGTTAATGAATTGATTCCTTTAACGCAATGAATATTCACTTTTCTTACCATTTAATTGAATTTTTTATAATTAAATAATCAAATCATTTGATATAATCTACAAATTGTTTGAAACCATTTATCGCTTATTTTGTATTTTAATTGAAACTAAAATAACTAAAACTCATTATAATTAACAGAAATCAAAGTAAAGTTTTTGATAATTGATTCGCTAATTGATAATCAATAGTGTTTTCTCTCTATCTTTTGGAAGGTCTTCAGATTCTTCCGGCAAATATTCCGTTCTCTCTCTGTTCGTCCCATTTCTCGTGCTTTGAGTAAAATTAATATAAATTAATTGTGAAAATCATATTCAGGTCATAGTATGAGGTCATACCCAAGCTTTGGGACAGAGTTCAATGTAAGCCCATTTGAACCATTCGCAAGGCTTGTAGTCGGTTCCCTTCACTTTTTGGCAGCGGTGGTAATCCAAGTAATTCTGGTAACAATTCCTATTAATAAACAATTTATCCATTTATTAACTTTTGTTATATGAACTCAACTTCTTTGACAAATAAAGAGATATTGAGAACAACTAATTGTAATAAATTTTGATTAAATATTTAAATTAAAACTATATTTAAATGACTCTTAATTGTGGGTAAATTAGTGGTCAATTCAAGTGTTAACACTTGAACTTTAAGCAAAAACAAACCTGGTTTGGTTCTGATTAGGGAACCGGGGGTCGTATGGAACTGTTTTCAATTTGTCCTCAATTTTTTCGCTCATAATTACTGAATATATTTCAATTAATTAACAAAATTAAAGACAATTAACTGATAACTGATTCAATGTTTAGTTTATCTCAGAATTTATTGATGTAATGGAGTCTAAAGTTAGGGGTTTTGTAATAATTTCAAACAAAATAAAACATTTAATGAGTTATTGTAAGTGAGAGTCAGAGTCAGTGTCTGTTTGTGACTGCAATCAGTGACTAATATTTTTACTAATATTTTGAGCGAAGATTTCATTCATTAGTGGACTGAAGATAAACATTGTTTTTAATAAACATTTTGTGATTAAAATTCAAATTTTTTAATTCAATTGAATTGAGTTGTGTTTTAATAGTCATGTGTTTATTACTCCAATAAACGATTAATTTATTGCTTTTAATATATTTATTCAATTAATAATCAATTTATATATTTTTGACGTTTTTATCAAAACATTTTTCAATTGATTTCTATTGTATTGTAATAAATCTTATAATCAAATATCAATCGATATATAGTTTTGCAAATATTTTGCAAATAATGTCAAATAAATCGCACGAAAGTAAGTATCAAAATATTCTTAAGAATCAGTCATTTGATTTGTTGTCTATTCTTTGATAAGTTGGTGTTTATGTGGATGATATTCCGATGCGATTATCTGAACGCTACCGACCTCTTGATGTCAGTGCTTATACCGACGACCAAACTGTGATTCCCGACCTTTTTGACCAACACGTGAGTCACCACTTATTTATGATTTATTGCTAAAAGACCTCCGATTTATATAATTCTTGATTTCAGTATAAATTCAACGCAGAATTGTATGCTTTGGAAGTGTTTGAGTTCAGAGACAGACAAAGAAGACATCAGTTATCTGATTCTGTTTCTAAAATCAATTTAAAGAGTGATGATAAACCACAAGACAGAACGCAAGAACCAGAATTGAATCGAAGGGGAAGCCTATCTAAGGATGGGCTCAAGAGTGAGAATCGAAGAGTAAATTCAATTCATTTAGATCCGGGAGAAATACTCAAACCATTGCCTAAAATGAGTGATAATTACAATATAAGTGATAATAGTATTGATCCAAACGTTAATATTAAACGAAAGATTGTAAAAGACTTTGAAAGCGATACTTCCAGTCCTTTCGATTACGTCGAACTCCAGACCATTGATGACATGCAAGAACTTAATGATGTCTTTCAAGCCTTTCAAAGCAAAAGTCAAACAAATAAACAATTAGTGAATGAAAATCATATTAAAAGTAATACTGTTTTCAGTGAATCTAATAATCGTTTGAATCAAATTAATTGCGAACAAAACCTCCCTTTCGTTCAAAATATGAATGGAATTAATTTTACGTCTTATGGCTATCAAACGTCAAACTCCTCGACAGTCAACCCTCAAAATATGTCAGTCAGTGGTCAGGCATTCAATTCTAATAATTGGTTGTCGTCTACAAGTGGTTATCGCAACAGCGATAACACCACTAATACAACCGATTCTGTGAATTACAACTCAATCGGTTGCCATTCTTTAGCGGACAGTCATAACAATTTGCGTTCTTCTAAAAGTGTTTCTGATTTGCCGACTCTGGTCAACAGTGAAGAGTCGGCATCAAATTCAATTAGAAGGCAGCGCTCTCATACCCCTCCCTGTAGTGCAGTCACTAAATCTAAAACTAAAAAATATTTAAATGTAAAACAAAGTCTAGTACTCAACGATCCATACGAAGAATTATCTCAAAACTCTAAAGAATTGGTCGATTCTATCAGTTCCATGGGATTCGACCGAAGCCGAGTGGCCCGCGCTGTCAAACATATGGATAACGACCACAAACAAGTGATTGATTTTTTACTTCTTATACAAACACTCGAAGAAAGTGGTTATGATTCCTGTGAAGCAGAGATAGCTCTACATATGAATAGCCATCAAATACCAGAAGTAATTATTTTTTGGAATAATTTTCACATTTTATTAATTTATTCGTAATTTTAATGATTTATTGAATTAAAGGCGAAAAAGTTTTTGGAATCTTTGCGTCAATTGTCTGAAGTCGGGTTCGATAAAAAGGATATAATCAAAGCATTAGTCAAATGTAGTAACGATAGGGACAGAGCTCTCGATATTCTACTGAACACCGAAAACGCGGAATAACTTTAATGTAATTATTTTGATGTTTTGTCCAAACATTTTGAGAATTAATGGTTTAATGATATCATGACTATAATGACTATAATGTGTAAAATGAGTTCTGAGTTCTGGACTTTTTCTATTTCTATGAGAAGTTTAATTATATTATATTTTTTGCTCAAATAAAATAAATTTATTAAATATAAGTGAAAACAATAATTGTTTTAAATATTTTAAAATATTTTATAATTAAAGAGATTTTAATAAAGACTTTATTTCTTTTGATAATTAATACATAATTAATATAATTTGCTCTTCAAATGACAAATCGTTTTTTACATAAGAGTTTGCGTTCTTTTGCTTTAAATATATTTCTATTAAATAAAATCGATTTCCAAATGAATTTTCAATGATTTGTTGATAACTAAAGTAAATTAAGTTAAGATAACCCATCGTTTGCTTTAATTTTAACAGAAAAGTAGGACTAAACGGAAATAACGGTAATAATTATGGAATTAAATAATAGCCAAATGTCTTGTGATTAACTGAAAAATGCCAAACAGTGTAAGCCTTTTGATCGGACCATCTCTTTGATTGGTTTTTATTGCAAATCGATTGACAGAAGAGCCAAATATAAACTTGAATTTCAAAGATTTTAATATCCCGTGAGTTCGGCAAAAGTCTGGTCCAACTCATCCGAAATCGATTTGTATTTTTCCTTTTCGTGAACCAATTCGTCTGAAATACAAATTATCATTCAATTTATGGTTTATGCGAAGAACTGATTCCACAAATAATTAATAGTAAATCGTATTAATTGGTAAATCTGATGGAATACATACTCAAAGGGATTTCCAATCGATGCAATTATTATATAATGCATACAATATATATATAAAGCGTTATTTAAATGTCGTTTTGATTAAGTAAGGAATGTATTGAACGAAAATAATTATATAATGCATCCGAACGTCAGGCAGTTTTCATATATAAATTGTCATTACTATAGGAATGGCATATATTTAGTAGAATTTATAATTAGTAAACGAACACATTATTGTTAAAACATATATCAATTGTTTGTAAGGATGGCCTAAATGCCAGTCAATTCACATCGACTGCAAGTCTTTAAGCGTAGTTTCGACCTCTTCTTGCAAAAGATGAGTCTTTTCGCGTTCGCCCAACAGTTCGTCTGTTGTGTAAGCAATCAATTATCAAATCATTCATTAATTGTTTTATATTAAAGTTAATTCATTTCAAAGCTTTTCTCATTAATTAATATATAAAAGTAAAAGTCTGTCCATTAAAACAATAGCCATACCTTCCAGTCTGTCGACTTCTTTCTGGAGTTTCTGGACTGACCTCTCGGCGAACTCGGCTCTCGCTTCAGCCTAAAATAAATGGTTATTAAAATCTAAAACAACAAAATTCTAAGACTGAAGAATCGAAAACAAGTATTCGAAGATCCAATCCTTTCTCTACTAAACGAATGTCTGTGCAAAGAAAACAGGACAGAATGCCTGACCTCTTGAAGTCTTTGACTCTGTTGTCTTATTGTCGACTCATATGTTTCCTCTTTTTGTAGAGCCTGTCAACGAAAATATGATTAGAAGACTCACCTCTTTTAGTTTAGCTGTCATTATGCGTATCTGCTGTTCATATGCCTCCTCTCTCTGTTGGGCCTACAGTTTCCAAAACGTTTCAAAAAAAGACAAAAAAGCAAAAATTGTGAAAAAGAGTCGACGTTTTCCTTCTTAAGAAAAAATCTCAAAAAATGACAAAAAAAACTTCAAAACTATTGATTAATAAAAATTGTGAAAACATTCAAAACATTGAAATTAATGCAAAATCTTATATAAAAATTGTATTAAAATAAAATCAAAATCAAAATAAGAAGGAATTAAAAGAATTTGTTTTAAAACATTTATAAAACAAAATAATATAGAGTTTCGTAAAAGAGTTAAAAAAGCAAAAAACCAATAATTGAGGCGCAGAGAAGCAGACAGTATAGCAGACACACCACTATTTTACAGACAAAACTTAACTTTTAAATTAGATATCAAACAAAATGATTGTCCAAACAAAGAGAAAGTCATACCTTTTCTTCGCTAACTTCTAATGATTTCAAGTTATTGCCGACAACTCGTAACTCCTCTTCGAGTTCAACAATTTTTCTGTAAAAATCATTATATCATTAAAAGAGAGAATTTTTATATAAGAAAAGTTAGTTTTGTTGCACTCTTTTGTTGCACTCATACAAAATATGGAAAATGCGAACACAATTAATGTTAATATCAAATAGCAATTAGTCAGGAGACATACCCCTCTCCAGTTGTGGCTCTTTCTTCAGCCCGTTCCAGATCTGCCTCCAACATAGCAATACGACGGGCCATCTGTTAAGTCCGATATATTGACAAATGTTGCGATCCATGCAATCATGCATTCGGTTAAAGACGCGTTTAATTGAGTTTAAAGAGAATTACAATCATTTGTTAGAATCAATCAAATTATCAAATCATTAAGAAATTGGTTTTAAACCAAAACAGTGGCAAATCAGGCATTAAATCAAATAATATATTAAATTATTTATTAAATAAATAATAAAAATTCAAAATAATTCAAAACAATTGTGCGATTAAAGCAATTATCGAATCAACAGTAACTCCAATTCATTAGTCGTTCATATAATACACTGTACTTACGATTCCCCGGTTTCTGCTCTCTCTTCGGCTCTTTCAAGATCAGCCTCAACCATAGCCAGTTTTCGGGCCACCTATTGATCAGTTTATCATAACTTTAACTCAACCATTAAATCCAAATAAACTAAATGTAAATATTTTGCAAATTCGTTATCAAATGCTTTCAAATCATTCACTAATAGAGCGAATAATTGGTTAGTTTTAATCGAAGCTTAAAATCTCAAAATTATTTCCATATTTCGATTGATCTTCATTTGGATGATTCAAAATCACGAATAAATCAATTTTCAAAACAAAAATCAAAAATAATTTCGATCTAAACGACAATCAATAGACTATTACTCGAATTAAAGTGTCTTTTGATTAAATTATTGAATAAAAATATTTGATTCCAAAGAAACGAATTCATCGAAAAATTCGTGTAAAGTAGTATCGAATCGATTTAGCATTTGATGGAAACCAAGATTTTGATTATTTATCGAATTAGAAGACATTTAATCGCGAATTGGAGTTAATATTAATATAAAATATAATTTAAATTAAATTAAAATAAAATATTTAAAAATTGAATCAAAATATATGAAAATTTTATAAAATAAAAATCAATATTAAAATATAATATGAATTGTGAGAGAAGACAAGCACTGGTCATGCAGTTGAAGCATTCAAAAGGAAAAGACCAGTAGTTGTCAGACCTCATCATATTTGCGATCTGCGTCCTCAGCCATCATTCTGGCCTCTTTGAGCTGTGATTCGAGTCCATCCATACGTTCCTCATCAGTGATGCTCCTGTGCTCGAGCATCTTCCGCATACTATTCCATTTATTATTTAATACAAATTATAGTATTTTTTTAACAAAAAAATAATAATTTAAAGAATTTTGTTTTGATTTTAAATTCTGAGCCAATTTTGCCACTGAATTGTTAAAGAGTAGAGAAGAGAAAACCCGTCACCGATAACCGTTAACCTAACCCTTACCTCTTCATATTTTTTGTCGGACTCTTCGGCAATAAGTCTTGCCTGAGCTAACTGTGTTTCGAGAACAGATATCCTGTCGTCCTCCATATTTGTCCGGTTCTCCAAAGTTTTTCTAATTCTATTCATTAATTGATTTTAAATCAAAATTTAATTAAAATCTTCTAAACCTCTCAAATAGTGTCTAATAGTCTGCAATAATCTATAATAATCTGTTTTGTATTAATTTTAAACAATTTTGGCTCAAAAATCGATAATAATATAAAACAAATGTTGAATATCAAGATTTGAATGAATAAACCCTACCGTTCGCTCTCATCGGCAGCCTGTGAGGCTTCCTCGAGCTTAGAGGTGGCCACCTTAAGCCTCTCCTCAGATCTTTCCAAATCTTCTTCGATGAGTTGAATGCGACGATTAAGTGCTGCGACATCTCCTTCAGCCTAAACATACATTTAATTGTTTTATTGCTATAAGTATTCAAAACCCGGATTTAAAATATTGACTCATCAATAGATTCTATAATATGTAATAAATATGAATATTTTGATATATTTTGTGGCATTGCATCAAACTATGCAGCAAATGGTGACCCGAATCCTATACTTTTCAACACTATATTAATTCTAAACCATATTCTCTGATCATATAATTGACAGATGTTTTGCATTTCAATACATTTTTGCAATTTTTATGAATTCGTTTTAAATCGAATCAAATTTATTCCAAATTATACCTAATATTTGAAATTTTGTTAAATTCATTGATTTTTAATTTTTATTGAATTTTATGGATTTCCTCCCAATTCCTCTCAATAATCAAAATCAAGACATTGTTTAACACTTTTTTCCACAAAACTACTAAAAACTGATATAAAAGCAGAAAAACGATTGAATTTGTTTTGAAATTAGTTTGAAAGTCATCTCATTTGACGGTATTGTTAGCGGATATTAAAACTATTTTGAGGAATATTTTCACTCATTTATGTTATCTGACAATCAATTCATCAAAAAATTATCTCCGATTTATTGATAACAAATATATAACTAATTTCTGGCAATTTCTTGAGTGAAGTTCTTTTTATTACTAAAATAAGAACAGTTTATGTTTAAAAGGAGGTACCTCTGAGCCACTCATAGCAACACTTGATAAATAACTTTCACACTTTGTTACTCAAATCAAAAACCAATTGAATTAATGTTGAATATAATTCCTGAAACTTAAATTGAGGAGAGGGTCGACCCCTCCCTACAGTGGAAAGCAATTGTCAGACTCTGAGTCTCACATTTTAAATGTTCGCTTATTTTATGTAATTTTTTTAACGTCTATTAAAACAGAAAAATTACACTAAAAATGCATTCATTTGTAAATTGTTTTTAAAAATATAAAAATATTTTTGAATTAAATGATGAAAATCAGAAACAAATGAAAACCAAACTCAAAAAATAGTTTTGAGGACTCAATCGATTCAATGTTTTTTTAAAATCATTTTTGAATTAATGAAAAAATGAGTCATTTTTTTCGTTTTTTAAGACTTAAGTTAAGTCGGATTACAATTAATGGAAATCAGTTGAATACAATTGAATGGCATTGAGAAGTAAAGGGAAGGGCTGTTCCCCTGACATATCATCCTATTTGATGATAACTTTAATTTCAAGACTCACTTCTTCGCGACGTCTTATTTCTTCTTGTAATCTGAGTTGTGTGTCATCAGTGGTCTCTTTGGCTGCTTCCAACTCATCCTTCATTGCCCTCATCTTCTTCTTAAGGACTTCAAGAAGAGATCCCTGAGTTTGAGCCATCGTTGGGTTTCTTTGATATTAAATTATTTTCAAAGATCACAAAACAGAGACAACTTCTCAATTAATATAACTATTGAATGGTTTTGTATTAAATAATATAAAAACAATATATTATTAAATATGAGACACACTTTTGGTGAGGAATGAGAACACAATTACTTTCAAAATTGAATTCACTTTAAATGAATGTTTGACTCAAAACACAATACAAACACTGAATGACTGAAAGTTAGGGAACGCTATAAATGCTGTAAATGTCTGACTATTATGTATGAAATGTATGGAAGGGATCGATATTACATCTCTAACACAACACAACACTAGTCTCGCATTAAACTCTCCTTTTCTGTACACTTTCTACATGTATTAGAGTGAGTCCACTCTAGACTTGTTTCTTCTCTTAACTCAATCTTCAATGTCTTTAGTCTTTTAATTCAATTGAAAAAATCCTTCAAATTTTCTTTTTTATGTAATAATAAAAAAATGGATCATTTCTTACAAAAAATCATTCAATAAATTGAACGCTAGAAATACTTTCAAAACTTTTTTTTAAATGCTTTGCCTTAAGTGTATATTTAAACTTTAAAATGAACTTCTAATCTAATCTGGGTATTGCGTTCAAAGAGGATAGGGTGAGAAGGAAGGGGAGAGAGAGGATGGTAATAAAATAGGATGTTCAAGTAGAACCGCTGCTCATAATTTTTGGTGTGAGTTGTCATCAAATGGCAATTTTGAAACCTGTAAGACTAGTGGCTACCAGTTATTCTGTTTTGTCGTCGTTGGGGTCATTGGAATCTTTGTTATCCATTGAATGGTCGCAAATAAAAGGGAGAATCGCTTTCACTATCTTTTTCTTCAATTTAATAGATTTGCGATAATTTGATGAACGCTTTAAACTTTTCTATCGATTACTCCAATTAGTTAAAGGACTGAACGCTTTTCTGTGCCTAAACTTATTTAATGGACAACTGAATCAATACCCGATTATTTGTTAAATACAAACGAATACACGTTTTTGACGACAATTATATAAATTGTTATAAGATTTGGAATTATTTATATAAGGGGTAAACACTTCAATATTTTTAATACGATTATAATAATTATTTTTATAATCGTATTATAGGCACAGAATTACACTTAAAATGTATTACAATTGCATTTCCACTCAAAACTCAGTTCAACTTTGATTTTGTCATTCAGTTTGAAAAACAATTATTATATGATTGACTTGATTTTGAACATATATTTCATACGCAAAACTTATTAAAATATATCAATCATCAGATCAGAGCTCAATACTATTAAAATGGTTTTACAATTTGATTGGTTTCACTTAATTAGAGATAATTAGTGAAAGATTTGTTAATTTCTTTTCAGTTTTAAGGATATTTGTGTTGCCTTTCGTTAAACATTTTTTGAATTTTCATTAATGTTTTGCTTTGAATTCAAACCAAAAGAATTTGATTTTTATCATAAAAAAGAAAATTCAAAAACATTTTCGAAGAATAGGAGATATTTTCGATTAATAATTGTCTAAAAATATGGCAAAAGTTTGAGTCAATTGTTGAATGATTGGGTATTCTTTTGAATGCATACCCTTTTAAGCCAAACATTTTGAATATTTTTCAATTCATTTGAAATTAGACTGAATTTCATGATAGTTCCAGAAAACATGGGCGAACCAAAGGCTAAACCGGGATATCCGGCGCTCGGTTGTCGGTTTTTTCGCTTATTTTCACTTTGAATGAGTTCTGTCTGAAGACTAGAACAGCGCAGACCAGCGAACTCTGAACTTTCTTCGTTTCCATTATCTGCTACCAACGGTTCTGTTTGATTAATATCTTCAGCGCCATCGCCAGCACTTCTGTTGGCAATTGGTTCTTGAGTTACCGCTAATTGATTTCGACTCTTCATCGTTGGCACCAATTTTACTCAGTTTTGCAAAACTTTGAAGAATTGGTTGGAAGTGATTTTCAGAGAGTTTTTCTTATAAATGTCTCAAATATTTGTTTTGACATTAATTTAAGGCTATTTTGTGAGTAATATCTGATTATAAAATGTCTTATCATTTACACGACTCTCAGAAATCTAATGTAATATTTAAGTGTTTATTTGATTACAAAAATTGTGGTGAATTTGAATTATAAATAAACTATAAATATATGTAAAACACATAATTGTGACCTATTATCATCTATCACATATTACATCTCATCTCATCTAATCTTTCTCAAATAATTCAAATAAATTTGATATATTTTTTGGAATTTCTGAATATTTTTTAATAAAAAAAATAAAAAAATATTTGTTTTAATGAAATGAAATGTTTATATATCTATAAATGAATTGAATTCTTACGAAATTAGAGAAAAACCAAACGAAAAATAAGTCGAAATGAACTCAAATGAGAGGAATATTCGTTGAAAATAGGAATTCATGAAAAATTCCAAAAGGAATGGGATGTGAATAAGTGGTGTCTTTTGGCAGAACTTTAACTAAGTTTAGGTTTCGTTTAAAGGCGTAACGAAAACCAAAATAAAGCAGAAGTGTTGGCATTACTGCCAGTATTGGACTCGACTTCAGTCGTTTCACACCAAATACGGCTCACTTACGTCACAGACAACACACAAACTTATTAAGCGCTAAATCAACACTTATTAAACCCCCAAACAATTCTTCGTTTGATTTTTCTATTCTTTAAACACAATTAAACACAATTTTTATGCAATTATTTTCAATTTTAACCTTTTTTTGCTAATATTTTTCAAAATATGAATTAAATTGATAAATAAATTGATTAAAAAATGAGCTCAGAATGAATGCCACTAAATATTCTCAAAATATTCTTAAGAATCTTAAGTTAAGGAATAATTCCTTAATTGATAGTCAATGAAATTTATATAAAATGAAAAGAAAAATGTTTCAGGACTTACGGTTTGAAGAGCTTTCTCTTTCTCTTCAAGTTTATTGTTGGCCTGTGCCAGTTGTTCCTGGACCTGATCCAACTCATTTTCGATTTGCTGGATCTTCTTTTGTAGAGCTCGAACTTCCTCTTCAGACTGTATTTCCGAATCAAATTATGAGACATCAGAAGAATTTTTTCTTTTGACGAATAATCACCTTTTCGGCCCTGAGGTTGGCATCTCGAGCTCCTTGTTCTGCGGTCTCGGCTCTGTCCACCGCATTATCCTTCTCCAGCTTCATTGCCTGCATCTTCTTCTTGATTGCCTCCATTTTTGTTCACTTTTTGGTGATTTTTTAACAAAATATAAAACTAATGAATCAAAGGCTGAAGCGAATCACTGAACAGTTATCTGAAGGCAAACACTCCGACACCGATAGAACCGAATCCACAAATGAATCGAAAGAAACTAAGAATTCAGTAAATGACGAATATATCGCTCAAAGTAAAGCACAAGTGGGACGTCTCTCCAATTCTGACGGCGCGTTCGCATCACTAATTCAGGAGTTATCCCAAACTCTAATTTTACTAATTTTGGCACTAATTGTCATTTTGTCTGCATTTCTAGGGTTTGGTCGGCCCCTCATCTCTAAGTTTTTCTGAAAGAGAGATAAGTATTTAATGAAATAAAATCAAATTTTTGAATGAATTTAATAATAATTTTTTATTTTGATTTAAATTCTTTAAAATATTTGAAAAATTGATACTTTTTTAATCGAATATAAGATATACTATATTTAGAAATGCTTTTAGAGCTTCTATTTTGAGAATTGAAAGCATCCGAAAACCGCATCCATTGGTTGAGACCTGTCCTCAACACAGAGAATGCGTGACATCATTGGGTATCAAATATCTTCTTAAAGCTAAAGAGTTGCGCCGAATACCAGAGCATCGAAAATAAGATGAGAAAACAAATGACTGGAAGTAATACTTGTTTACTCTTTGCTCACATATATATTCTTTGCCATCAAAAACAGTTCCAATAGTTTTGATACAAACACCGAATGATTCTTTCGCTTATTCTGACTCAGACTCTACTTTTGAAATAAGAACTCACTTTAAATGCAATGCTCTGAATATCTAAACGAGATTTTGGGGCCATATTTGCCTCTCTCTATACCAACACTCAATAAAATAGTTTTAATTTCGGTTAAACTTTGGTTTTTATGAAATTAATTTTAATGAAATATTTAATACAAAACATGATTTTGTTTACAAAATGCAATTCAAACATAATTTTGATTTAAAATAAATGCAACGTTTGTTCAAACAGAAGAACACTTCTTGAGATAATCGTTTGTCGCCGACTCGTACTCATTGGAAGTGAAAAGTGATGGGTTTTGCTCCAAATATCTGTTTTTTCAAATTTTAATCAATTAAATGAAAATAACGAACAAAACAAACATTTAATTAAACAAATGACTCACTTAATGAAGTGCTGGATATGACTTGAAATTAAAGTCACACTCTTTTCATCTAAATTTAGATAAGAGAGAAGTTCTCCTAATTTTACTAAAAAATAAATGAATTAAAACTTAATTAATATTAAGAAAAGAGATTACAAACCAAATAATCTTAACAAATGAATTCCTCCATAAATAGCAGACGGTTTGGGACCGTCTTCGGGATCTTTAATCAAATCTTTGAATTGATTTTTCTCGAAAGCGTAGAGCAGTTTAGTGGCGACGGAAGCGTTGAAATACTCTTTAATACCTTCAGCGCCTTCTCTGATAGCGCTCTCCTTAGACGGGGAGAGCTTTTGGTTGAGTCTTAGTTTGAGGTAATCGTCGACAATACGATTGACGCATATTTTTGATGGCAATCGAACCAACTTTTTCTGATTTATTTGTTCCCAGTCTTCGACCAATGATTGCTTCAATTGAAGGGGAATTTCTATGGAAACGGCAGTTCCTTTTGTGACATTAATGTCTGTTATTTCAACACTTGATTCCATTTTTATTCTTTTCTTGCGCTGTCCCTCCATTTCTTTATTCACATTTGAGGTATCTTTCAGTTCAGAACTCATAGGTGAGACAACATTTACATTTGTCACAGAAGATACTTTAACTCTTGGTTTATCAGTTAAGGGAGTAACGGGAGGGGTCAGACCTTCCTTTACATCCGATGTCTTTTTCTTCGCGGATTTGTTTTTATTACTTTTACTAAAGTTTTTAAGTTTTAAAAAAATGTTTTTAATGTTTTATCAAACCTTTGCGCGTCTTTCAGCTCTTTCTGCTTCTGAAGGGATTCTGCATTGATTTTGCAGACCCTGTCCTCTGGAACCCATTCATCCCAACTATATGTCAATTGAATACAATTTTAATCAAAGATTAAAAACGAGAATTCACTTACTTTTTACTCCAACCCAAGTAATGGACTAAATATTGGATGGTTTTCTCTTTGCCATCTTTATTGTCTTTATTTTCTTGACTTTTTTGGACCTAATGATCCAATTAATTATAATTTCAGTAAATTACAATGGTTAAGTAAATACCTTTGCTTCATAAAGAAGTGGTCCATGATAACAAAGAACCTTTTCGTCTAACAAAAAAACAAGTAACGGATCAGTTTATCTATAAATGGTGTTTAATCGCTTCTATGTCTTAATAGCGCTCACTATTGGACAGCGATTTAAATTTATTTAAGACATACTTTCCTGAAATTTGTGGTTAGTCTTCGGCATTTTTTTACAATCAATGAAAACGCGTTTCAATTACCGAAAAAATGTAAACAACAGAAAGAGAGTCTATTCGTAAATAACGTTACTTAATATAAACAAACGATAATGCAAACCCTACTTTCAAATGTCATTTTAACTCTTATTTGGAACAATTTGTTGGATTCAATGGTGACAATATGTGACAATATGTGACAATATGTTGCAATCGTCAATTTATTCCAAATTTAATGAATGAATAAGAAAATAAATTAAAGCAAATTTCTTCACTTAATATGATTTGATATTTCACTAAATTATAGAAATTAAATATTATTTCTCTACAAATAAGTGTATCTTCTGATCAAATAAGTTATTCTGTTAATTAATATGAGGTCTATTTTTGATGTAATTTTTTTTCTTCCAATATATTAGTGTTGAGATTATTTGAATTTTTCCAAATCGATAAGAACTGAAAAGACTAAAAGACCCCGATTTAGCAAAAATAAGATTTTAATTCCAAATCTTTAGTTTTCAAACATAGAGAAAGTAATACCAGTTTTTATTGTCAGTTAAATAGTAGTTCCTTAAGAGTCTTAAGTTAAGACCGCGTATTACCATAATTGAGGTCATTTTTCAATCTACTTGAACTTGCTTTGAACTGTTTTGAGTATTTCCTTGAAGTGTCACTCTCTGGCCATTTGGTGATAAACTACTTCTTTGTCATATTTCTGAAGGATAATCGTGAAGGACAGCGATAGTGGTTAATCAATGTAACAATAAATGTACTATAATTGAACTGTAAATGGACTGTAAATGGACTATAAATGGGTGATTTTATGCTGATTTTGTGTTTCAACTTTTTTTTTAGGAAAAACACTATTGAAAGTAAGGCTGCGATGAATTGCCTTAAATCTTAGGATAACTTATTTTTCATATGAAGTTCAGGTAAAACTAAAATTGGGTCAAATCAATGGTTGAATTTTTGAAATCATTGAAAACAAAATGCTTTCGATGAACTCAATATCAAAGATACGAATTTCGATAACATCACTAAATATCGAAATTATTTTTCAATACATTTGATAATAAAGTTTAAATAAATTCCACGTTCTCTCTCTCTCTCTCTCTC
>JAQIXD010001140.1:0-17274 GCA_034699985.1 Minunthozetes semirufus
TTGAAATAACGAACAAAATGGCGGATTTTCCGGAAAATCCGCCATTTTTTCCGTCTCATCAACGATTTTTTGGGGGTACCCCAAAAACTCATCGTTTTTGCCTTACAATTTTTTCGCCAACCCTAGGGGGGGTAATCTTGGTCAAAATCGCGATCCTAGGGGGGGGGGTAAATCGAAAAATACCCCTCCCCCTTGGGCATCCCTGCTTAAAATGCATGTTAATCTTTAATCATTAAAGTTTAATGTATGAAAAGTTTAAGTTTAGTTTTGATCCATTTTTCATTAGAGCTGGAAATGAATGCCAAGATTTTGGGAAAAGTTTGATAACTTATTATTATCCTTAAGTAATATGTCTTAAACTTTAATATTTAGAGGCAATGAATGGAATGGAAATTATTTGTCAATTATTGTGTTTTTAATATAAACCAATTTTAATCGATTGTTAATTAATGTAATAGAAATGATTGGTTGGCTTTTTCTCATTTCAATGTGTTTTCCACTTTTATATTGTTTTCCAATTAATACCGAATCAAATGCTAATAATTCGATTGAAAAGTTTGGTTCAGAAAATCGTCAAAATTGGTTGATATCTGAGTTAAAGTCTCGGACTCTCACTCCTTATACAATTGAACAGTACTGGAAAGCAAAGGGAGAGATGAAAGTGGCTTTCCTCAAGTTTTGTATATTCAAACTCAGGATTTTAATTAAATTGGTTTCAGCTATCTTTGGCTTAAAGCCTAACCATAGACAAAGATATCGATATCCTTATAATAATGCTTACAATTCAAAGGACAGTCCTTTCGGTTCAAATATCAAATCTGATTTTAATGGAAATTCTCCTCAAAATTTGAATTCAAATCCAAATGAGATGTCAATCGCTTCCAATCATGTGATGAGACCATATATGAATGGACCACATTATAATGATTACAATGATTACCATGATCACCATGATCAATTCTTTAATTACGATTATAATTATAATGACTTTCAGTTCCAATTATTGCCTGAAGACTTAACTGCAAAGAGTAGACAATTTTTGAACTCAATTTTCACTCTCTTTTATAATTTGTTTCTTAAAATAAGTCAATTGTTTTGGTTTTAATTATATTCAGAGATTAACTCAGTTTTAATTTCAATTTTATCTTCAATTATAATATTATTTTTATTTCAAAACTAATTATTTCAATATTTTAATGAAAGCCATTCTGTACTCAAAATTGAATTGAATTTCAATAAATATTTTAACTTTCATTTAATTTTACATTTTCTTCAATTAATTATTGATATTATTATTATTATTGTGAAATAAATGATGAAAACTGGATTGTTTTTAATGATGAATAGGAGGACCAGAATTTTGTATCGGCTGCTCTTTTCGGTGCTGTAGAAGACGGAAATCTGAATGCGATTCAAGAGTTATTTTTGATGTCAAACATAGATCCAAATCAATGCAATCGGGTTTGTAATGAGTCACTACTAATGACCCTTAAATGAAAAATTTATTTAATTTCTAATTGTGTTTTGGGTTGTGTTGTAATAGCACGGAGAGTCACTTCTACACTACTGCTCTGGATTAGGATATTTAGATATCTTGCAGTTTTTGCATAAGAAAGGGGCTGACATTAACTTAACTGATGACGTGAGTCTTAAATATGAATTGAATCGAATAATTAAATCTAAATTGATTTAATGTGATAGCGAGGAGACACAATAGTGCACTGGGCCTCCCGACAGAACCAGCCCTCAGTAATTCGATATTTCTATGACAATGTGGCGAATGTCAACCAAACCAATAAAGTATTAAATATGAATAAAATTTATACTTATCTTAACTTTTAAACAAAATTTGCTTTTTTTAATAGAATATGGAGACTCCTCTTCATGTGGCGGCTCGTTATGGACACGTTGAGACTATTGAACAGCTCTGCAAATGTGGGGCTTTTGTCAATGCAGTCGATGAAGTATTTTATATTAAATTTTACGTTCATTTTAATAAAATTGTCTCTATTTTGATGACCTAAAGCACGGGGAGACTGCAATGTTGATCGCTGTATGGCATGGCTTTCCTAAAATTGTTCATATTCTTGGAGAAGTAGGCGCCGACACAGACATTATAAATAAAGTATAATTATATCAATTATTTTAATTTTCATTTGATTAGTGATTGACTTTTATATGATTAAATAGGAGAGAGAAACAGCTCTTCACGTGGCTTCTGCGAGGGGTCACATTGAGTGCGTTCGTTGTCTTCTAGAAGCCGGCGCTCGAACTGACGTTAGAAATAAGGTTAAAACCGTTTAAAGTTTATTAAAAAAAAGGTTTATTAAAAAATTGATACAATTTTCAGAACAATTACACTCCCCTTCACTTATCACTAAAACGGAAGCACGTAGTCGTGGCTTCACTTTTACTCCGAGCCGGTGCTGATTTTGAAGCTGCTGATGATCACGGGGAGAGACCTATACATTATGCCTCGCGATTCAATTTATTGCAAATTTGTCAAACACTTTGTTCGTCTTCATGTAATGTGAACGCACCCAATAAGAGTGGTTTATATCCTTTACATTTGGGTAATGATTCCAATCAATGATTTCTTTTGTAAAGTTACCAAAACTTATTGTTTTTTAGCGGCAAAGAACGGTCACATAGAGATAGTTCGGTGCCTTTGTTTGGCGGGGAGTGTTATCGACCAAAAAAATCGGGATTCAATTATACCACAAATCTGTGCCATCGCTCAAAACCATAACGAGATCGCAGAACTATTAACGAGATTAAGGAACGAACAAACAAAAGAGGAATATATATCTCAATTAGTGTCCAACAGTCAACCCATACAACGGTTTAAATTAAAAGTATTCGGTCACTCAGGTTCTGGAAAGACTACATTAATAGAGTCTTTAAAATGTGGATATTTTAGCAGTTGGTTCAGGCGTTCATCCAAGTCATTGAATAGCTCACCACCAAAAAAGTCAGAGTTATCTCAAATGAGTCCAATAGAAGCCATAACACCGACCACTACTTATTTGGAGAATCCATTTAATAATTGTCAAAATAATCGCCAAAATTGTACGCTTGGGATAGACTGCCAACAGGTGAACCTCTCAGGTGTGGGAGACGTCAGCATTTGGGAGTTCAGTGGAAATGAGTCTTATTTTCAAGTATACGATCACTTCATCGGAAATAATAATAGTTTACATTCAGTTGTGTTTCGTCTGTGCGATCCGTTTGAAGTCCAAATCCATAGTATTATGTTTTGGTTGTATTTCCTTCAAAGTCGAACACCAGTTGTAGAACCGTTGACTTATTGCGGAAAAAGTAGTAAACAATTAAAAGTGATAATAATTGCCACTCATTCAGATATAGTGAGCGCAACCGCTGAACAAATCCAAAGTAATCTGAATTCTGTGATGCAAACCATCGACAATAAGTTTAAACACATTTTCGATATTCACGAACATATCTTTGTGATGGATGCCTGTGCTGTCGGCTCCTCAGCAATGAAACAACTCAAGCAATATCTCAATTCAATTAAGTCAGTCATTATTAAGGGTATACCCCATTCAACCGGTTTTCTTGAATCTGTTATGACTTTTCTGAATATTTGTCGCAAAGCTTCGGCTTCTTTTCCGGTCCTCTCCTGGACTCAATTCAAAGAAATAATTCGGTCACAAATTAACCCATTGGCCAGTGATGACCACTTCAGGGAAATCATATTACAATTGCAGACAATGGGAGAAGTGTTATATCTTAGGGCTCGCATAGAAAACAGTCAGGATTTAATTATATTGAATCCGCGTTGGCTTACAGTTGATATAATCAGTCATTTTCTAAGTCTGGAGTATATATGTAAGGATAGAGTCATTGGTATCTACTCTATAGACGACATTCAAACAGAATTCCCAGAAACAGATGCACTCGATTTACTTCAAGTCCTGGAGTCTATTGGTCTGTGCGTTCCCTGCGATCACGAGGGGGACATTGCTTACGAGTTTCCTTGTTTTGCACTGAAAGAGCCATCAGAAGAGATTTGGATCCGAAACAGCACTCATACCGATAGCATATACTGTGGTCTTCGGATTCAATGTGAAAAACATGTTCCGAGCGGTCAAATACTTCTCTCAATCTTTTCTCGTTTACAAATATCTTTGAGAATTGCTATTAGAGGACATCCAGAGTATGACGACTGTGAGATTCAAAATTGGTTTAAAGCAACAAAATTAAGTGTCGGTCCCATTGAGGCCCTCATAATTTCAAACCCAATTCTCGAAGCGGTTGAAGTGAAAGTTCGCGGACCAAAAGAAATGAGGACCGAATCCTTTTTATTTATGGAGGATATCCTCAATATTATCGAATCAACAATAAGTGAGATCTGTTCCGGTTTTGTATTCGAAAAAACGTATTTATCTCCAAAAGAGTTGATCCAACACAACGACAATATTCCATATTATTCTTCGTATTCTATTCTCAACGCTTTGCTCTCTTCTGAAGATTCGGGAATTGAAGTCAACATTAAAAGCAATGACTCTTCGGTTGAAGAGAAGATTTCGGATATCATTTGCTTTGGCATCGATGACATCAATTCGATCCGAAGAACCCCCAAATTTCGATCGATGCAATCCTTCAATTCTCTGGTGTGTTCGCCCATAATGTCCGCCTCCTTCACGCCATTAGAAGGCGAACCAACTTTAGTTCCGAGTCTTCATTCCTCAAATCTCTCACTTTTAACTAAACAAAGACTTTGCGAAGTATTAGATCCACCCGAGCCTTTCGGTAGGGATTGGTGTATGTTAGGAATATTATTGGGAATGACTGATAAACTCCCAAAAGTGGATCCCGGCCTCAATCGTTTGAGCCCCACCTCTCGTTTAATCGATGAGTGCATTCGAGAGTCGGGGACAACCATAAAGGTTTTGGTGGAAAAACTCAAAGAATTGACGCGAAACGATGCCATTGATGTCATCCTTCAAACGGCACCACTTTTTCGAATCTTTCCGACCTCTTCTCAACCGGAAGAATGTTTGCCTTATAATGACGAGAGTGGAGTAGTTAGCAGTGGGTCTCAGGCCTCCTGTTCTAATCTCTCCCCTTAAAACCATTTGACATAATTTGACTTTTATTCAAATCATTCAAACATTTTATATATTTTTATAAAAATCAAAGTTTTATATAATTTTATATAATTTTTATTATTTTTATATATTTTTTACAAATGTTTTGTTTTAAGAGATTTAGAGTCAATTCGTGCCATAAATCCATAAATTGATTAATAAATGAAAACTTATTTTGAAATCAAAACTAATTTATTAAATGAAATGAAAACGATTCGGAAGACAAAGACGTGGATTAACCCCATCGATAGTGAGCGTAGGCTCTGTTGGCCTCACAGACCCGATGGACGTCTTGTTTCTTTTTAACCACTTTTCCCTCATTATAATAGGCATCGATTAGTTCTTTGGCCATCGCTTCGGGGAAAAACATTTTTCTAGGTTTGGGTCGTTCTTTGACCGCATTTATTATCCAACGCATTGCTATCTCTTCCGACTCCTTTACCTTTAAAGGATAGGGCACCTGATAAGTAGCGCCACCCCTTTTTATCGGACGATTCAATATAAGAGGTCTACAGTTTTGGAGCGCCCCTTCGAATATGATTAGAGGATCACATTCTATGCCTGACTTGATGTCAGTCTCCGCAGACATGTATTTATCGATTTGAGTCCTTTTTATTAAACAAAATGTTTGTCGCATCAGATCTCTGGCCAATGCTTTGTGTCCTTTCTTAAGAACTTTATTTGTGAATCTCATGAGTAAATTGTCGTAAAAGACTGAACTCGATTCCTGTGAGAGTCGAGCTTTTATCGGCTTAAACGCCAATTCTTCAAGAAGTTCACTATCAACTGATTCTTCTTTTAATTTGCTTATATCCAGAACTGGTTCCACATATTGAGGGGTCCATTGAGACAACCGATTGATTGTATGTTTATTTATTAAAATATTTAGTAAATTGTTTCGGATAATCACAGATTCAATTGAACGACAAATTAATGCCATTTTATTTGATTTCTTGAAAACAATTCAAAACAATTCACAACAATAATAGTCTTAATTATTTGAAAACCAAGTTTTGTGCCTTTTATTACTTATAAAGTAATGTCTAATATGTCTAAAGTTATGACTTAAAAGATGCCAAAACTTGTGAAACAGTTCGCAAAATTTAAACCAAAATCATTTGAAATTCAAATAATTAAATGATTCATAAAATTCATTCATTTATGAGAAGTACTTCTCATAACTTCTCTGAACTTAAAACTGGGGATCACTGATCACAACTCACAGCTCAATGTTACAGTTCCTAATAGGATATCACCAAAAAGCCAAATACCGAATGTCGAAACACCGATTATTAAAAAATCAAAGATAAGGACATACGTTAGATTGGACATATAGTGACTTTAATAATGACTTCTAATACACTTGAATAACTAGTCTTATTTTCGTAAGTCACATCCAGACTCTGAAATTCACCCCTCTTTTAAGCCTCCTTAGTTTACTTGTGAGTCTTTAAAACTAGGTTTAGCTTGTAATCCATGCAATTGATATTTAGCATTTTTAACTTCACCAGGATAATGCAAAATATACAGCTTTTCCTGTAACTAGGGGAAAAGCTTACCATGTTTACAATAGTGAGTATTATTTTACATTGCTAAAGGTACTGTAACCAAGGTATGCATTTTCCTTAGTTACAGGAATGATTGTATGAAAAGCAAATTACTGATCTCCAATACTCGATCTAGAATGAACCAAGTGGTGAAAACAAAAATAAAGCTAACATGCTTCTATTTTCAAGATTTGATTGAAAAAATAGTGTATATGTATATGTTTGGGAGTGCCCTATAATTTTTCTTTTATCAATAAATAAATAAAGTTGATGCCAGACATACATGTAGTTGCCGTTCAGTCATTGGGGTTAACCGGTGTTTTGGTGAACCGGTGTTTTGTGATTTGGGGTTTTGGTGGATGACATTGAGATGAGTTTTCTTAATACCATTAATACCATTAACTCTTATATACATAAATAGGAAATCAATTATTTATTTTATATGTATTTTAGTTTTAGATATGATTTGAATGCATTCAAAATGACTTATTTTACGTCACTTTCTCTTCACTGCATTTAATGATTGCATTTATTTTTATATCGTTTTTAACTATTGATTGCATTTAATTATTTTCGTTATTTCGTTATTAAGTATTATTTTTATTAAAATATTATTGAATTGAATTCAATGCAAATCTAAATCAAAGTCATTATAAGTGCCAAACAATGAGTGATAATAAAGACATCCAAAGAAACGAATCGATGCCATTAATTGATAAACAATTGGCCAAAGAATTTGATTCCGATTCAGCCAATGATCCACTTCTTAACAAACGAAGAAAGTACATTCAAGTTAAGGTAATTATATCTTATCCTTCAATAACAATCAAATGTTTTACTGAACATTACTCATAGCCACGCCTCCTGGGGGTGGGGTTGCCTATACAAATAGTTTAGGGGGTGAGGGGTTTATTTGCTTAATAGGAATTTGTTGTGAAATTTAGTCTCAAATATATAAGGAATTAAAAGCACCGAAACTAATGCCTCTCAATTACATTAATCAATGTTTGGAAAAGGTTTTTGAACGCTATGTGACCATAATGTTATTGGCATAACATTTCCCCCCTTTTACTACATATAAAGCCGATGACCTTCTTTCTAAGGTTACCTATAGGTCTAAATCTTTATAAGGGGTTAAGAAAAGCCGAATTTTATATAATATTATAATTAATTTAATTTTTTTTTCTGAAAACACTTTTACGATAAAAACATTTGTCCTTCTATTAAAGAATAGCAAAGAATTAGATATAAATCTATAAATAGGATCTTTGCAAACAATTTATTCATTCTTATTCTCAATAAAATTGTCTGTTATTTTGTGCCCCTTATGTGAAGTCAAATAATTTTGAGAAGAAAATAATGAAAATGAATATTAAAATGAAACATGCTTATTTTATTTTATTAGAGTGATAACCTATACCTATAACATTTCTCTTTTATCACGAGTGAAACAATCACATGAAAAATAGCTGTGAATTAACACTTTGCGGTAAATCTAATTAAAAAGTGATTAATAATATTAAAGTTTTTTTTTGTGAGGAAATCGTGTGTTTGACTAAAAGTATGGCAAAAGCGGCGACTTTTGTCGTTTTCGCTGACTTTAGTTTATTTATCAATCAATAGAGTTCTGCAGTTCTTTCCTCTTCTGCTCAGATATTAATTTGTTTTATTCAAATGGTTTATCTATATATTGGTTCTATTATTGACTATAAATTAGTAGTTTTCAGAATCAAGTTTTAAACTGCTTTTGGGCTCAAAACCTGTCTTCAAATCAATAAATACTTTGACTTCAAATTCTTGTCTCTCTATTCATAAATTCGAGAGTTTTATAGTTTTGTGTATCTCTTCAAAAGTTAATCACTTTTATGATTTGAATCACATTTAGAGCCCAACCCCTCCACCGGCTTTAGAGATGAGCAACAATTGTGTTCGGAAGTCCGTCACTGTGGCCAATGAGACCAACGATGGACACAATCCGTCCCGATTTCAAGTGGCAAAAGTATCTGATGAAGATAATGGCGATACTATTCATGATATGCCAACTATTGGTCAGCACACGTCTGTTGATTATACCAATACTTATTACGACACTAAGAACCTGAAAAGTCTTCGCCACTATACCCGCGAAGCCCTTCCCCGAGTGGATAACTATAGAAATATCCTTTCGGTTCACCAGCACATGACTCGTCCCACTTTGGATGAGTTACACGGCGTTCAGACTACTATACATCCCGATCCCAAAGTAAGTGACCACAACTTTTCTTCAAATTATTTTCTTAAAAATGTGATAAAAGTTTTGATATCCATTCACTTATAAAATAAACTCTAGTTAAGGGTTATACCGATGACTGACCTGACTTTTCTCCTTCAAAACCTGATTTCGTTTTCTTTTTCTCACAAAACTAGAGACGCTTTTTGAACTCTTTTTTATGTTTTGATTGATTTTTCACTTTATTATTATTTTTTGCTTTTCTTTCTAAAAATGTTCTCAAAATATATTTATTTTAAAATTAAAGCTATTTTTTTGTAAATCCGACCCTTTTTTCGGTTTTCAAATTACAATTATT
The DNA here is from genome assembly GCA_034699985.1 of Minunthozetes semirufus. Lineage (NCBI taxonomy): Eukaryota > Metazoa > Arthropoda > Arachnida > Sarcoptiformes > Punctoribatidae > Minunthozetes > Minunthozetes semirufus. The sequence continues at coordinate 9,226 of JAQIXD010001140.1, forward strand.
TATGGCTTAGAAAAAGTGTGATTAAATGTGATTCTTGTGATTCTTTACCGATTCTTCATAAATGAGAGGAATGGTGGGCCCTTATAGATTAAAATTGGGTGATAGTCTTTTTTTAATGTCATTTTTGTTTATCATAATTAATATGATTGCAATCAATAGTGAAAGCTTTTCAAAGCATTAAAATTATTATTATTTCTTATAAAACTTTTAATTAAAATAATATCAATATATTAGATGATTTGCTAATTTAGCGAAATTCTAATTTTATAAGTTTATCTTTTTTTCTATCAATTCTAATATTTTTGTATAAAACAAAATATTTAGTAATAAATACAAACAATTGAAGTGATGTTCAAATGCGAAATATTTTCAATTAATGTTTAAATATTTCGACATTTGATATGACATTAATTGAATTAAATTTGATTACAAAATCACTTTTGAAAATCTGATGCTTTCAGTGATTGAATGAGTGAATGCGTTTCCATTGATTTAATTAAAAAAAAATATATAATTTGTCTCATCATATATTCCGAACACATTTTCATTTTGATTAATCATTTAATTGATAAATCATTTAGTTTTTAATCCTATTTAAGTGTTTAATGACATTAATATTGAGACTATTTTTGAAACTCAAGGAATTTTAATGAATTTCTTCAAATATTATCAAAGGTTTTGAGAAAAATAAAAAAATAATTGAACTTATTTTTTGTTGAAAAGACTTTCTGTTATGAGAGTAACTTTAAAAACACCAATTTGTTTGTCTTTTTATTCGTGATCACTGATAGCACTGCCTTTATTTTTTTGCTAAAAAGCGATTTTAAATTAGTTTTTCGACTTTAATTCACCCATTATTTGCCGAACATATGATTAATATCTAATTATGGCATTTGCTTTATGTTTAGAAACACTTGATTTCGAAAACAAGTTTCAGTAGTCGATAAAATGTATCCTTCATTCGACCTCATGTGTGACCCCTGACCTCACAATCTTCTGTTGATTTTCCAATAATTTATATTTTAATCGATTATATAATTAAAGATTTAAAGACAAAACTTTTGCATTAATTAAAGGGCTCTAAACTTTAGAGTCTAAACAAAACCGAATATTTAATACGAATTTAGTTTTGTTTTAAACTCGAGCAAATCTATTAAATTAACTAGATAACTTCATATTTAACATTATACATTCAACTAGAATTAATCCAAAGAATGTCTTACGAATAATAATTATAAGTTATATAGAGACACTAGAATGCAAAAACTATTTGCCTGAGAGAGATAAACATGATTAATATTACATTAATTTAAGAATTTCTATGAATAACTATGAAAATTCACCTTCACAAAAAAATATGATATATTTGGAACATTTTCCTATATTAAACGGTTCCTAATCAAACTTAAACCCCCTTTAAATGAAAACAATTGAAAAACAATGGGAAATGTTCCAAATAAAACATATTTTTTTGTGAATTTTCATAGATATTCATATTGATTCTTAACTTAACGTTACGTTAATCAAGTTTATCTCTCTCAGGCAAATAGTTTTTGCATGCTAGTGTCTGTACTATAACGTGATTTCAACTTGACTTCTTCACTGCAATGCATCGCTATACAATTAGCAGGCACTAGCATGGCATTTTAATGGCACATCAGTCATATATTTATAAAAATCTGTGAGAAGTCATCGTAAAACTACGTTAATAATATTTAGTTTCTTGAAGAAGATAATTTCCCTTTAATAAGAGTATAGAGTGAGAGGGAGTGGTAGTGGTAGTGGTAGTCATAGTGGGCAACACTTCAAGTGAGTAATAAATTTGAGTTAATTATAAGTTTTAGTAAATTCTTAATCTATAAACTGATTCTCAAAATTAATTAATTTTGTTATTTTGTATCTAAAGTTCAATTGTTTACCACTTATTTGAAAGTCATTATTAAATCTTCTATTTATTTGGTTATAAATATACTTTTGATAATTGTATCAATAGTTGCACTCTTTATCATCAGAGAGATTAATCAAGTGGTTTATCATTTAGTTTACAAGTTGTTTCATTTGTTTCATTTGAATTTTAAGTGTATCCTCTGGTAATAACTTCTAAAAGATGAGTCTTTTTCTTGTTTTTTGATCATTCTTTATAAGTTGTCGCCCAAAGTATGCATAGATTTGGTGTTCGATAACCCGAGAGTTGTTTCCTCAGATTCGTCAGCAAATATTTGAGGAATAGTCTAATGATTTGCAATACTTTTCTTATTATAAATTTGTTTTAAATAAAAATTTCTAATTTCTGTCAAATAGTGAAGTAATTAGTGAAACATCAAAACACAAAAAACATTGTTTTATAATTCCTGGAAAAACAATGTTAGTTATCTCTTCCTGATCAGTGTTACTCCGACACAGTGTCGGACTACTACTGTCTTCGCTATATTACTAAAGTAGTAACTTATCGTTTATTTTCTGATTAATTGTCGTCAGTAATGTTAAAATTAAAGTAATGAATTAGTAATGAATTAGTAATGAATTAGTAATGATCCAGTTCTATGTAAAAACGCAATAATAATAATACAATTTACAAATAACTCCAAACAAATCCTTTTAATTGCTAGTGTTGTCCCTCTCTCTAATATTTGTAACCACTTTTTACAATTAACTCAATATTATTAATAACTTCTTTACTTAATTTTATTACAATTATTGGCAAAAAAATACAAATAATAAGTTTTCGCAATTTTTATATTTGAAAATATTGATGGTTTATTTGCTTTTAGAGATTTCCGAAAGATATTTGAACAATGCATTGCTCTTAAGTAATTTTATTGCTTTATTAATATAGAATTTGAGAAGTGACAGGTGCTCTCATACAAAAGTTATCAATAAGTCAGAATTTGATCAGAATAAGTCTGAAATAATTCGAAAGAAGATCTTTTAATTCGATTAAATTCATTTAATTATATTTATATTCGAATAAAGCTTTCATTTTCTGATAAATAGTTACTTATTATCAGACTTTAGTACAACAATGCCAGTGATGCCCAATGGGGAGGGGGTTATACAATATCCTCAATGAGTGTTTACTCAGCTTTACATACATTTTTATACAATATATTATATTGAATATATATAATATTTAATATATAAATATCCGTTATCTCCATAAAAGTTTGATAAATTGATGGAACAGTTCTTTAAATAAATGTAAATTTTTGTTCCAATTTTGAAAACAAAGAATAATTTTGTGAACAAAATTGAGAAATATTTTTATATTATTTCAAAATAATATAAATAAATAAATAATATTAAAAAATAGCACCTTTGTTCATTATTCATTATTTATTGAAAGATTAATAGCTTTTAACATCAATTTGAAGTAACTTTTGATTTTAAGTTTATATACGCATTAAGTGATTCATTTGGACATTTTATAGGGATTTATGCTATTTGAGAGACAAAACAAGAGATAACTAATTGTATTATAATTTGAAATCTCGAAAACAATTTGACTTTTTATTTAAAAAGAAAAGTTTTTGTTTGTAATCTTTAATTGGAAGACTTGTTTGACCTGATGGTGATTTATTAAAATTTCAGTTTAGGATTGAAATTTATTAAAAACTATAAACAGATTAAAATAATTAACAAATCTTGATCTACTACCGTTTCCTACCGTTTGTCCGAACCCATTATGAAAAGTTTCAGTAATTAATAAAAAGATGTTCAGGTTTGAATAATCACTAAAATAATTATCTTTACCTCAATTTTTATTTATTTTGATTTATTTGGATATCTTTTCATCCTTTCATTTGAGAGATATTTTTTATTTTGTATTTTATTTAATTAATTGAAATAATTTTATTCGTTTTTCAGAACAAATTGTTTCATAAGAATAGTTTAAACGCCAATAACGACAACTCTGCGGTTAAATTTGGTTGGATTCAAGGAGTTCTTGTAAATTTAAATTGTCTTTCCTTTTATTGTTATCTCATTTTAATGAATGATTCAAAATAAGGTTCGATGTCTTCTAAACATATGGGGTGTTATGCTATTTATGCGGCTCTCATGGGTTGTAGCACAGGCTGGCATCGGTTTGGGATCAGTCGTAATCATATTAGCGACTGTCGTCACTACCGTTACTTCGATTTCAATGTCAGCCATTTGTACGAACGGCGAAGTGAGAGGCGGAGGAACTTATTATATGATAAGTCGTTGTTTAGGTATTCATTGAGTCTCAAGTTTTTAGATATTTATTTAACTCAAAAACAAATCGAATGATAAATAGGCCCAGAGTTCGGTGGAGCCATTGGTTTCATATTTTCTGTGGCAAATGCTGTGGCGGTGGCCATGTATTCGGTTGGTTTTGCTGAAGCCCTCAAAGATCTACTTTTGGTATAATTTAAATGATTTTAAATTAAATTCTAATGAATGTAATGTTAGGACAAAGGACTTCGTATTATAGACGGAGGACTGAATGACATTAGAATTATCAGTTGCGTTACAGTCTTGGCATTACTCGGAATCGCTATCATTGGCACCGAATGGGAGGCAAAGGTTTGAACCAAAGGCTTAAATAAAATGAAATTCAATTTATTCTTATTTTAGGCTCAAATAGTTTTGTTGATAATTCTATTGACAGCAATGCTTGACTTTTTAATTGGATCAGTCATTCCTCCAAATGATATTCAGAAATCTAAGGGTTATATTGGTTGGTCGGGTGCGTCACAATCATTCACTTCTCACTGATTCTTCAATTTTAATGTTTTTCTTGTTTTTCAGGTCAACTAATAGTCGATAATTTTATGCCACGTTTTGAAAGCGAATCATTTTTCTCAGTCTTTTCTGTATTTTTTCCGGCGGCCACTGGAATACTTGCCGGCGCCAACATCTCTGGAGATCTCAAAGTATTTCTATTTATTTATTCTTCAGTTGAGATGACTTTCATTTATTTGATTATTCAATTTGAATGATAGGACCCACAGTCCAGTATTCCTAAGGGCACTATTCTGGCCATTATTATCACAACAATTAGTTATTTATTATTTCTATTTATTTGTGGAGCGACTGTTTTAAGAGATGCCAACGGAATGCCTCTAAACGCTGAAAACCCGTCCATTTTCTCCGAATACATTAATAATTGTAGTTTGAGTTCAACTAAAAAATGCGAATACGGTCTGTCCCATAGCTATCAGATAATGGAATTGGTATCAGTATTCGGGCCTTTGATATATGCGGGTATATTTGCGGCCACTCTCTCATCAGCGTTGGCCAGTCTGGTCAGTGCCCCAAAAGTATTTCAAGCGCTTTGCAAAGACAAACTCTTCCCATACATTGAATACTTTGGTAAAGGTTTCGGAAAGAACAATGAGCCGCGAAGAGGCTATTTCTTGGCCTTTTCCATAGCTCTCTGCTGTTGTATTATAGGAGATCTGAATGCAATCGCACCCATTATATCGAATTTCTTTTTGGCCGCATATTGTTTGATCAATTTTTCGTGTTTTCACGCATCTTTCGCTAAATCTCCCGGATTCAGACCTGCTTTCAAATACTACAACATGTGGTTGAGTCTGTTGGGGGCTATACTCTGTCTTATAGTTATGTTTATAACTCACTGGTCTACAGCTTTGGCCACTTATGTCATTATATTAGCCCTCTATTTATGGATTCTCTATAGAAAACCCGGTATTTATTCCTTAAATATAATTAAATTCAAATAAAATAATTGATTTGTTTAGATGTGAATTGGGGCTCATCCACTCAGGCACAAACCTATTTGAGAGCTTTGCATTCTGTTCATCGATTAAATTTAGTTCCGGATCACGTCAAGAATTTCAGGTATTTTTTCATCAATTCTTTTGATTCTTTCCTTAAAATTCTAATAAATTTGGTAAAAGACCACAGATTCTGGTTTTGACCGGAATTCCCAGCTCTAGACCACCACTGGTTGACTTCGCTAATTGTATTTCAAAAGGAATTGGACTAATAGTTTGTGGGCACGTCATTGAAGTATTAATTAATTAATTAATTGTTATAATAATTATAAAATTAATTAAAAACATTTTCTTTCAACTAATTAGGGATCAATATCTCAAAGACGGCGCTCTGCTCTCATACAAGAGGCTAACTCTTGGCTTCAAAAGAGGAAAATTAAATCATTTTATAATTTGGTTGAAGAGGAGTCTCTTACAAAAGGAGTCAAATCTATGATTCAGGTATTCCTGTATTTTCAATTGATTTTGTGTTTGTTATAAAAAAAATTGTCTTTAATTTCGAGAAAAGTCTGTAGGAATGGGAAAATTGAGGCCAAACATAGCTATGTTGGGAATGAAAACTAATTGGCAAAACTCTGAACCACAAGAATTGGTGGACTTCTTCGATACAATTCAGTACTTGTTATCTCTTTTATTGATATTAAACTCTTTTAAAACAATTTTTTTGAATATTAGTGTCGTTTTTGACAAACATTTATCTCTGGTTTTGATTCGTTTACCAAATGGTTTGGATTATTCCCGTTTTGGAAGAATGTCTGAACTTTTTGAAGAAAATCAACTCAAAGGAATGGCCTCTTCAATCTCTAACCTCAACAGTTCCTTCGTTAGTATTAATGTTTCAAAAGAAGATATTCGTCAAAATGGAAACCATTTGTCAGTTTTGAATGTATCTCAACGTAAGTATTGACTCATTTCAGACATAATTTTCAATTAAACTAAAAAACATTTTATATAAACAGCGGATAGTATTAATTCTCGAGAATCTGTTCCTTCGACTCCTTCTTCTCAAAGACATGTGAACACAACTTTTCCAGTTTCTAACAATCCGTCCGGAATTGCGATGAAAGATATCCCTAAAGAGATATTAATAGCGGTTAATCAGTTCCAATGTAAGCAACAAAAAGGTTTTATAGATGTTTGGTGGCTATACGACGACGGAGGACTTACTCTATTATTGCCTTACTTACTGAGCACAAGGAAACAGTGGAAGGGATGCAAATTAAGAGTATTTGCTTTGGCCAACAAAAAAGACGAATTGGATACCGAACAAAGAAATATGGCGGCACTTCTCAGCAAATTTCGAATCGATTACTCCGATGTAATTGTTATTCCAGATATCGTTAAACCCCCTCAAGAGTCCACTAAAAAAGAATTCAAAGAAATGATAGCGAAGTGGAGGACAAAAGAAGACCAAACAAATGAAGACGACATTCAAACTGAAGGCATCGATCGCTGCCTTATAACTGATTCGGAGTTATTCGCTCTCAAAGACAAAGTATTCAATTATATCGCAATTCAAACAATTTATTAATTATTAAACATTTGTTTATACTTTTAAACAGAATAACCGTCATATGAGACTCCGGGAACTTTTATGCAATTATTCGAGAGATGCCTCACTTATTGTAATGTAAGTCCTTTTCTCTGTTTTTATTAAAATATTTGAATTTCTTTTAAATACATTTAAATTTGAATCTAAAGGACACTTCCGATGCCTCGAAAAGGAACCTGTTCTGCACCACTTTATATGGCATGGCTTGAACTGTTGACACACGATATGCCGCCCTTTATGTTCATTAGAGGCAATCAGACAAATGTTCTGACATTTTATTCTTAAATTATTTAATCGAATAATAATATAATTTTTGCTAAAAATATAAAATAATTAATTATTTAATAGTTTTTAATTCTTTTATCTCTTTTTTCGCTTTTAATTCTTTAATCAATTTTTAGTGAAATTTAATGAAAAAAATAGAGAATCCAATAAAAAGTTGTCTTATTTTCGAATTCGATTCCATTTATTGTGAAAAATCATTAAAAACCATTTAATCAAAAATCGATTAAAGAATAAACTTTTCCTTTAATTCATTTGTTTGTCTTTTGAACTGATGAGTGATAAGTGATCACCAAATAGAAAATCCCTTCGATTTATCTCAAATTAGAGAATCAGTGGTTTATCTAAACATTTTGAAGAAAGAGTAAAACCAGGGATGCCCAAGGTCCGCGACTCTAGGGGGGGGGGGGTAATAGGTGGGGTATTTTTTGGCGAAAAAATTTCAAAACTCTA
>JAQIXD010001141.1:0-17262 GCA_034699985.1 Minunthozetes semirufus
GGGGTGGGGGGTGGAGCGGGTGGGGGGGGACGCGGTAAGTAGGAGATTATATACTCCGAAACTTCGTTAACGTCGTAAAAAACTTAAGACTTTGTTTGAGACAAACCGTTCGGCTCTGAGGACGAGATTAAGAAGAGATCACTCGGAAAGAACTGATCATTGATTATCTTAACGATGTCCCCGACTTGGATCTGCTGCCAATACTTCCACTCCCACTGAGAGGTAAATTTGTTGAGAACTAGGACTAGAGTATTGTTGACACCACTATCAGCGCGATGTCTCTTAAAATCTTCGTATATCTCTTTGAAGGCCGAAACCATAAGAATGAAAGCTAGCGGTAAAGCAGTGGTGTATCGACCCGTCGGCGAAACATTTGGTATTTGTTGCATAAGCGCTATAAACAGGAAGAATATATTGGCGTATCGGTGGAACTGCTCGAACAGGAATTTAGGGAGAAATGTGACCAAATTGTATTTAGCGGTTGTAATCCCGTTATCACAGTATTTATGGCGACCATTGATGTAAAGCAGTCGCATAGGACGGGGATTACCGGCACTGACAGTAGTGCTGGCGTCGTCTCCTAATCGCTCCATCATTAAAGTACCGCTCATTTAGCCCTCAGACCATCGGTTACCACAATTTGTGGCCATTTGTTACTAAACAACGATATGATTGGTATTAATATTTGAAATAAACGAATCCTTGTCTTATCGGACTTGAGATAAGTTTGTGATAATAAATATAATAATAATTTTGTATAACTAATGATAGAAATGACAGCATTTCCTACGAAACTAATTAAAAACCGATAAACATATCATTTAAAGCAGAGATCATGTGATCCAATGTTATGTTTACGCTATTATAGGCCTTAAGGCTGTCATCACAGAAGAGTCTAATAATATCGGATGCGCTCCATCTGTATATAAACCCAGACTACGCCCCATCCTATCATCCAAATGCAATCATAGACTTTATCGGATAGAGTTTGTGCTCGAACAACGTTTTACCCTTTTATTACCGGTAATCGTTTAATGCACTAATAATTCATATTTTATTACATAATTCAAAATTATTGCTCTATTTTTGAGTCAATCCTTTCATTAGTAAACAGTTTTAATGATATTTTCTATTCACCAGAAATTCTTCACAAAATACATATAAATTCTATAGAATTCTAAATAATCCATGTATTCTTCCACTATAATTTTGCTCTATTTCATTGATTATATTTTATTTTTCGAGATTTTAATTTAACTATTGTAACAAAAAGGTAAAATTAATTGTTTTTTTTTTGTTTTACTGATAGAAAATGTGTTCAAAATAATTCTTAAAGAATCCAATGTTTTAAATAGTGATCAAGTGTTTAGTCAAGTGATCAAATTCTTAAAATTATATTATATTATATATGAGAGGAAAACATTATAATTGTTGACATAATTGAGTAATCAATTTTAATTTACTTTCAGATAACCAAAAACAAGAGCAAAAACATTTGTTTGGTGTAAAGAACTTTGAATTTAAAGTTAAAAACTTGAATATACCTCTTATTACAAGAATAATAAATACATTGATCTCAAAATTTCTTAATTTGTTTCATTTGGAGAAATGAGAAAATTAAACTGATAATAAAGTGCCCCAAATGATCCTGTATTATCTGGTATTTTATCTAATTTTTACAGATTATTAGAAGTGATATAATCTATGGTTCAATAAGTCTGAGACAAGACTAATGATTAGCAAAATCTGATATAAAAGCAATGTTTGCCAAAAAACGTGAAAATTCTATCAATTATTGATATCTTTCTTAGTAATCGTTTGACGTAAAGACTACTCATATTGTAATCAGAAATTGATTGACGAAAATTCGAAAATAGAATATTACAGATATTTGTCAGTAATCGGTGGGTTATCAATGATAGCATGGATAGAATGGATAATTTGTCAGATAATTGTTTTAAATTGAAATCAGAATAAAAATACTTTTTAAAACTCAAACAAACAGAACTCAATAGAAATTAGTAATCTTTAAAATTATAGATCAAAGCATATAATAGTACGACAGATAATTTTACTTAAATCTACAAAATGTCCAAATTATAGATCCTTGAGATACGATATTATGTTGGTTTTGTCTGGAATAAGATTTTGTTAAGATTGATCAAATTGATCAAATCAAGGCTATTTCAAGTGCACTCAAAGTCCAGTTTGAACTATACGTCAAAATCAATGATTTTATTGTTATATCAATAGAAAAATCTTGTCTTTTAATGAGTACTAATTTATTGCCAATTTATGATCTTGCTCAATTTGGCAAAACATAGTTCACGTTGAGACCACACTTTTGATAAAAAATGGACTTCGAGTGATATTTTTTTTTGACAAATGTTTTGCATCCCTTTAACACAGTCGGGAAGTGAGGTGTCGCCGATCGGCCGACAGATTATCATTTAGAAATAGATTCGAGTTAACCAAAAATACTAAATAATTCACATATTATCCGAAAAGTCTGCGATTTTATGAATGATTTCATTTATTTCGAAACTTATTGAAGAAATCATTGAATAATTCATAGATAAAAACATATTTAATATTTGACATCATTTTCTGGAAAACACTTTCTTTTATTACTTCTTTGAATCGTATATTTACTTCAGAATTAATGCAATCACTGATCAGATTTGGTGATAAATAGATGCAGAGTTGTACAGAGTATATAAGTGTGGAGTGTGCAGGTCAATCTTTCAAATCTCATCACATGGTCTTTCCTCAAGAACTCATTGATGAGAAAAATTCTTTCTATTTAAGCAATTATTCTCTTTGAAAAACTGTTAGTTACAATTAAAAACTTTTAAATTATGTCTCAACACAACTACCAAACACTCAATCAATTATTCTCTCTTTTCTTAAATATTTATTTAAAATGAATTCAATAACAATATTAGCAAAAAATGTCATAATCTGTATTGACTGACCTTAAATCAAACTCATCCTTATTTTTTTGGCATTCAAATACTAACCCAAAAATAGTCTGTTTTTGAGACTTTGAGATAAATTTCAAAATCTATTTATGCGTTTAAATCAATTTTCATTGAATTTAATGATCAAAATGAGGAATTGATTAAATAATTTTGATTCTAAGCCTAAATCAATTCCAAAAGTTATCTCACTTTTAGTTCTTCTATCGATTAATCGAAATATTAAACAAATGTTTAGAAATCAATACAATGTTCGACACATCTCTGGAAAAACTTAGTTTAATATATAAAACATTACGTATTATTGACTTTAGATTGAATCAGATATAAGATCTGATGAAAACTTGTTTTAACAATAGACAAGAATGAAGTCCAATGATGTCCAGTCACATCCAATGACATCCAATGATATCCAGTGAAGTTTAAATACTTTTCTGATATTATATTTATTTAAAGTTATTCTTACTTTTTATTGTTTAAAGAGATATCAATTTGTTTACCCCTTTCTCACGGATATCAAAAATTTTGGCTTCCAATGGGGTTACGATTGATTCCCAAGAATTATATATTGAAAAATAACAAGAAAATGCATATAAGAGGTTTATCTGGATATTTTTCATATGGATTGAGTAATATTATCTAATTAAGTGCAATATCTTTTTATATATCAAGTTATATATCTTTTTTTGCAAGTTTACTTTCGAAATAAAAATTCATTTTTTTTCTTTTTTCGTCATTTTATTGAAATATAAAAATAAATAACAAATTATTTGATGAAAATATGAAAAAAATATTTTTTAAAAATTTGTAAAAAATGTCTGAATTTTTGATGAGATAATGGATTATGTGATGAAATGAAGAGTAAAATAAGTTTTCAGATTCTAAGTGAGAGTCGAATAACGAATACTTTTTAAGTTAATGCAATTCTTTGGATGAAATGCCAAATAAAACCAAATTCATAACCATTGAAGAGATGATAGATTTCGTGATTTTTATTTATTGTTTGACAATAAGTTTGGATTCATTAGAGAGGAGTTATTCAGATGAGTGGACTCTGGGATCGGCCAACCAGTTATTCACGACATTCCAAATACTTTTGACGGCAACACTCAATGGACTTCTTCTTTGGAAGCGTTCATAACTTCTTCGTCTGACCGCGAGCTTTGAGTCTTCGATAATTCCATTCCAGACAATGGCGTCCTGGCAGGGGTCGACTGTGCATTTGTGGTGCAGCAACTGCTTGGGAGGTAGTTTCACTCCACACCCTCTGTGACATTTGACAGGTTTGGAAGGGTTGAGCGCACATTGAGCCCTGTGTTTGGCCACATCTTCGAGTTTGACCGAAACAATGCATCCCTCGGAGGCGTATTCGCATTTGGTGGGCATCTGATTGAGATAACTGTAGAGGAATTTGGGGGCCGGTCTCACTTTGGTGTGTGAGATCTCGTTCCTGTCAATTGGACAGGTCGATGGACCAAACAATGGAGTTTCAATCCATCTTCGGATGCATTGTTCGCAAAATATGTGTCCACACGGTTCCACTTCGTAGGGGTTGTCCAGAACCCCGAAACAAATCGGACAAATGATGTCTTCATGAACTTTACCATAAAATCTCGAGACATCGAAACCCATTTCGAAAATATTTTAATTATTGACAAAACTTTTTCAAAACAAAATGATTAAAGACTTTTAAGAGTTTTCTTTCTTTTGATTAGTTCTCAGAGAAAGCAATAAATGAATTGAAGAGAAGTCTCACTCAAACTCATTAATATAGGGATCGGATAGACTATACACAGTTATGTCGAGTCTGGCCGGCGCTCAGTAGCGCCACTCATGTCTTTAAACACTTCTGGTTTTTTCCGGTTTTCGATTAAATTGATAACAATTTTAATTTTGGTTCGCAATAGTTATTGAGAAAGTTTTCGTTCAAAACATTGTCGGCGTCGCCCCAAACCGGATCATTAGAAGAGACTCTCCTCTCAAACAATATTCAAAACTTAACTCGTTTTTGAGATTTTAAACACAATTTTAATTAAATTTAAACTAAATGTCAAGAATTTAATCGATATTTTCCACAACTCATGTACTGTTAGGTCTATTCCAGTGCTATAAACCCGTGCCGTCAACTCTAAGACATGGTCTTTGGGCGCAAAGAATATTTTGTATATTTATGTATATATTGGGAGATAAGAGTCTTGTCTTTTATCATTCAAATGTGTCTTACGTGAGACACTTAGAGTGGGCTTATTTTGGACCAAACTGTGGCTAAACAATAATTATCTCAAAAATGTTTGATTTCTTCAAAATCAATGTCTTCTTCAATGATATTATAAACGAAAATATTTTCTCATTTTATTCTTCTTTTTATTATTTTAATTGTTTTTCGTTGCGATCAGTGAAAACAAAATCAATATTTCTGAAGACTTTTTTGTAGATAACTCTCATTGAACTAATCGGTGGTATTATGACTGAGAGATTATTTGCCTCTAATATCAAGTGATATAACGATACAAAAGTTCAAAAATTGTAAATTAGGGTTAAATACCCCACAAAAAGGTTAATAAAATTTTGATTTTTTATCGCAAAAAACTTCTTTAAAGTTATGATTAAAATTCAAAATATAAATATTCATCGAAAAGAAGGCGTCAGAGGAGTGACAGACGATTGTCAGTGACATTAAAGTTGAAAACATTGGATTACAAGAGTATAAGAGACTAAGAGTAGATAAATAGAGATATAGACCGATATTTTTTGTAATTGGAGTACAAAAATCGACTATTTATGGAATTATACCATAAGTTCATTATCACTGAAATATGTGTTTTGTTTTTTACTGTTTTTTCGGTCAAAAAAAAGATAACTTTTGTTTTCTCAATTCATGTGCTCATAACGTGCGCCGCCTTTTCAAGTCTTTGAAGTCAAACCAAAAGACAGGAATTTTCTTCTAATAAACAATTAAATGAAAAAAACGTTTCAAAACTTTATTCGCAAAGAAATTGATTACAATTTTTTCTTTCGATAAACAAATCAAAAGCACAGCATAAGTGTTCTCCTTATCTGAGGACACGTTTTTTAGGAACTTTAAAAAATCAAAATTAAAGCAAAACTATTATTATATTTAAATTTACAAAAATTATTGTCCGGTTTTGTGACCAAATCCAGTAAATTCTTGAATGAGTTTGAGGGTCAGCACAGGAGAAGGGAATCCTCTCTCTATACAAAAATGCATACTTCGGGAGTATTGCAAATGTAGTGTCAGTTTTGAGCTCAAAATAAGAAGTTTTGGCCCTATTTTTGGCACTCATTTTGTAATAAATTATTTGTAAACTAATCTATGAAATGACTATTTGTTTGACTCAAAGCCTTAGACTTCTTGAACTATATTATACTCATTGATTCTTAGACCGCACGGCCTTCGAAATTCTTGACCCCTTTCGTGAATCCATTTGTTAGAAACCCATTTGGAGCCGACGAGGACAGGACAGGCCGCGTGACGGGTCAGCAGATCTCCTTCGCCTGACATATGTAAGTTATACCAGAAGGCGGCCGTTCCCTTCTTAGGCCAGACTGAGACCCCCAACTGGGGGAAGACAGTTGCACCGCCGGCCTCGACATCGCTCATATAGTTGAGCCACGTGGCGATCCGATTACCCGTTCCTATCATTAAAATTAAAGATAAAATTAATTTTAGTTTTATTCAAATGTTTTGTTTTTTTTATCAAATGTTTGAAATGATTTGAAAAGAGTTTTCATTTAATTATAAATAAAATTTTGATTTCTTTTCGAAATCACTTAAAAATGTGATTCAGTTTTGATGAACTGTTAATTGAATAAATATTTTGATTAGTTTGTCATCGAATAAATAAATTGGTTGTGAATATGGAGTCAACAATAATTCCCATTAAAACCAAAAGCAGTTCAAACCAGACCTCAAAAATTAGAGTCCATTTAGTTATCAAAAGAAAAAATTGAAAAACAGAGAAAAACTGAATTTTGATATCAGATAACCAGTGATTACCACTGTTTCGGTTAATAAGTAAATGCCAGTCAACTCAGTTCAACTTATTAAGCATTTTGAACACATTGAAAATGGTCTTATCATGATATTTGGGTTAAGTCAATACCAGTCAAAAATCTAATCCAGTTATTAGAAGTTTTTACGACTCAAACAATAATATTAGAAAAAAGATCCTTCAATAGATTGTTGATGAAAAGCCCTAGAATGTGATGTGTGAGCTGAGCTTGATCATTTCAAGTATTAAATCAGTTAAATATTCTTTTTAATGCTTTCTTTGAGGTGAAGTAAAGATAACTTTTTCTAAATTCATGATTAGATACCAATTAATCCGTGAATAGAAAAGATGAGAACAACTGGGAATACATAAGAGATTTATGTAATCATAATATTTAGTTATAATAATAATCAAAATTAGTTCTTCGTGTGTCTCTCATGTGACTCATATTAACCATTTTGGAAGATTGAACTCAAGTCAAGGCTATTCTTAACAAAAATATTAGAATTTTGTGGCAAATGATGGTTAACCCCAACCAAAGAGCAGTTGAATTATTCGAAAATCAAATAAACATCAAATTTAGAGTCAGACAAGTCTTCACACTCTGAGAACGTGCAAAGAAAAACCATGACGTCCAACAAATCATAAGAAAGTTTCTCTTTTAAATCACTGTTTTCAATGGGTTCGAGAAATTTCAGATATAATACAACCCTTTGTTTGACTTGTTTTTTGTTGATTTCACTTATTCTCAATACTTCTCAATATATAAACAAATATTTAATTAATAAACAATTTTTTAATTAAAATAATAAATGATTTCAAAATTCTCAAACAATTCTGAAATATGAGAAACATTTCTTAATGAGTGTTATTGTGGACAATATTTTGCTATAAATTATCATAAAATTTCTTCACTACTATTTTAAGCGAATAATTACTCACAAATTCATTAACTTTTGAAATCAATTAGTTTAGTTTAAAGCAATTAATTGAGCGCTAATCCGATTAATGCATTTTCATCATAATGAATGAGTTCACAATGTATGGCAATAATTGCACTCAAATTAATAATATATTTATCATATATTAAGCTATTTATAAATAATCTTCAAAAGCATTTGTTTTTCATATTTTTTCAATAATTTGATAACAATTTTAAAGATAATTATAAATTCATTTGATTTTGTGTTTCCTAAAAGTGTTAAGACTTACCCAATGACTTGAAAGCGTCCTTTTCTTCACGTCTGGCGAAGTCATAGTGAGGTTCGTAGTGACCACCAATTCCGTAGTTAACGACTTGAAGTTCTTCAGCGGTGGACAGATCCAAACCGGTGACATCACTGACCCTCTGAGAGATTCTGTGGACGACCTGATGTTCTCTGTTCGTAAGCCACGCGCTCTTCGATATTCGGTATTTAGCGGTTTCCAAGTTTCCGGTCACTGAGTTCTGAACAGTCGCTCTCTTTAGTTTGGGTTCGGCTAAAGTCTTCACGACATCGATCTCAGAGTCAGACAGGAATTCATGGAATACAACAATTTGAGGCTTTTTGAAGGCCTCCTCCACTTTGATCCGCATATATCTCAGGAAAGGGATCCGATAAGTGTTTAAATGAAAGCAAACTAATTGTGATTCAATTCTATCGGAAAGCCGTTTCTCTCCCCTACAAAGCGCTTCATAAGCGTCTCGTTCTGTCTCTTCGAGCGACCATTTTTTCGACTCAATAATGGCCTCATCCAAAGGCACGTCTCCGTCGTCGCCCCTCTTATTATGGGTTTTAATTTGATTCAACTCTTTCTGATAGTACTCAACGTTACCATAAGCGCGGGGGTGTTCAGGGGATAACTCAAGCAATTGATGCGTTAATTTGAGGGCTTGTCTGACATTTCCCCTCTGATATGTGGCAAAAGCCAAGTACTCTAAAATAGTGACCCTATCTGTGTTAGTGACGCCCTTTTCTTTGTCCAATCTATTCAACGCCTCCTGCATCCAAAGGACGGTATGATAATAGTCTTGATTGACATATGCCTGTCGTCCCAATTCGAAGCAGTCGTTTGCGGTTAAAGACATTCGGGTTTGCGGTGGTTTCAGACCAGTCTTATATCCTCTCATATCCCGAACTAAAATCAAACCATCGGCTAATGATGTCGTGTCTAACCTATACGTGTCCTGAAGTCTAAGCAGTGCTTCGGCCGCCCCTTAAATCATATGAACATTGAGTCAAATATTTGATAATAAAATCAAATCCAAAGTTCAGACAAAAAGTGACAAAAATGAAGAAAAATTATCTGAAATTGACGTCACTTTCGTTATCAAACGTTTTCAATGAAATCAAAACAAAAGTTGTGATACTTTACCCGATAAGTCTTCAGCTGAAGGAAAGGTTTCATTTTGGTGTAAAACTTCGATTATTTGTTTCTTCTCAGAATTGATCAAAAACTCAACTAATTTCCAATCAGTTGTCAGTCTTTTCACCAAAAGATAAGCATTTATTGGATTTGAAAGATAAGAGTTTACGTCTTGGGATGCGATTGAATGCAAATCTTTGTAATGTTGTGAGAGTTGTCTTAATTGAGATAATCGCTGATCTTCTGATGTCAGGTATTCTTCTAAAGAGCCGACAATCAGTTTCTCTGTATTCAAAAGTTTTTCCAAATGTACTAAAGCTGTGAATAATTCACTTCTTATTAAAGGAATTGTTATTAATATTTGAATCAAAGAAAACAATAATTTTGAAAATGATTTCATCGTTTTGTGATTACTTTGTGACCAAATTAACAAAAAATTGAATTCAATTAAATTATATTAACGTTTGGGTGCGGTCTCATAGGTCTCACTCTTAAGACAAAGATTTTTTGGCAAAACTCTCAGCTTTTCTTCACTTTGTTTTGAGCTGTCATTTGATGTGATCTTCAATTATTATAAATCCATTCAATTTTGAGTCAAAATAAACAGAATTTAAGTGATTTTGATTATAATTAACACAATTTCAATCACAATCAGAGCTTAAAATGTTTTTAAAGCTCAACACGTTTTAACTCAATTAATGTTTTGTTTATTTTAAATATTTTTTATTGAAATCAAAACAATCGCTATTTATGTCATTGAAAGTCAATTACGTCTCAAAACTTTCTCAAATATTGTATCGAATATAACGTTAATTCTTATGCAATAAATGAACGAAATTTATGACTAAAAATATCATTAATAAAAAACGTAACAATATTTGTGACCCTTTTGTATGATTGCTATGAAATCTATTGAATAAAAGTCTAAATATTTGTCGATATTTGTGTATATTTTGAGGAAAATTCCTGAAATTTCTGGAAACGTAATCATTGATCATATGATGACATAAACATCTTTGACAGTCAAACATATGAGTGTTTGCGAGACTTGTTGTCATCATTTAAATTATATTTGAATTGAGTTTAATTTAATTATTAATAATTTAATAGAAATGAAGAGATAGTAAACTAACAAAAATGTCTTTAAGACAAACTCCGATTGAAATTTATAAACAGATATTACATCCTTTGCTCGAAGAAAATGGCTTTGAATTGGTTTCGGGTTTTGATGAAAACAATTACCAAAACCATCACAGAATCTTAACCCGACATCGATTTGTTCGTCGAACACCTCTTCGGTTTCATTTGTGGGAAAAGAATGTCTGCCCTGACGTTGATATTGTAGGCATTCCTATGGGAAATAACTTCCTCATAATCCACGCCATTGTCTGCCAATCGATCGAAGACTACGTGAAGATTAAGATTAAGACAAATGAACCAATTGTTAGCATAAAAGATAAACTAATGAATGAGTTTGTGGTAAAACTGATTGAATTGCTCTCCACTTCTATCGATGACTTACCGCTAGAATTGAAGTTCAGAATACTTTCGTTATTACCGATTGAATCACTGTTTAAGATGGCGTTAGTGTCCGCCGATTGGAAGGCCGTTACTCTCGACGAACAATTGTGGAGAGTTTTGGTGAAACAGCACTTCCCTGCCTTTTATTACCGCGGAATGGATGGTAAGTCCTCTTATTTATCATTTATTTTGATTAATTAAGTGATAATTATTTGTGAATTAAGGGGAAGAGTGGAAAACTGTATATAAGGAAGCCTTCCGTAATCGCAAACTACTGGAGCGCCGAAAGTCATGGGCCTCTAGAGGTCTGCCCTCTTCGTTGATATTCCCGGCATTGCCTCCATCGCCACCTCTGCTGCCAATCGCTGGTCCGCCGTTTATACCAATGCTTCCGCCACCGCCTCCTTTCTTCAGAGATCTGGTGCCACAGGAAGTGCGAAATGCGTTCCCAAATATAAACAGAAATAACGGAATCGCGAGATCTTTTGCTTTGAGATCCGATTTCAATGATTTTATGTTTTAATTGACGGCAAATATAAGACAATCATATCTTTGGAATAAATACTCTTAAACTGATTTTACGTTTGTGTTGTACTCCCGATCACTACTATCTCTCTATTTTAGTCTTAAGATTGACTCTAATCTGTGGTATTATCCATAGATTTATTCGTTTTATGAAAATATATATAAATTATTGTACTTTTGGTCAAAAATATCTCAAACTTTGAATTATTTTTATCTTTATTTCAATATTTAATTCATTTGAAAATCAATTAAATTATTGCAAAACTTATATAAATATAGTCTTATTATAAATAGTAATATATATTCGATTATTATTTGAAAATTAATGGTTTTCTTGTATTTCTTGTTATGAAATAAAATTCAAAATTATGGCACAAAATAATACACTTCTTATTATTCACTCAAATAAGTAATGATTGACTGTATTTGAGTGTTTGGATAGCCTTCAGTTTTATTGACATAAACTTGAAAATTCTTTTTCTCTGAAATTCTAACAAAACTTGAATTAATTGAAACAAAATTATCTAAAATTAAATCAAAATTCAAGACTAACTTCTGAACCATAAATATCCGGTTGACTATTGTCTACAAAAAAATGTAACTTTTGAAGAATGGAATGGACTCTCAATTTTGATACATAAATATATACAAAATGTATACAAAATAAATATACATTTATGCAAATAATAGACAAATACCATACGCGAGAACTCAGGCAAAACTTAAACAAAATTATATTAAGTTTTCGGAAATAAATAAATATTTAATTTCCTCACAAATTATTTATTGCTTTAATCGAAGGATTGATTCCTTTCTTTATTGGAATTTTGGGACCAATTCTGTGCTTTCATTCAATTTCGTTGTTTATTGGAAATCCATAAAAGAAATTTTCAATTGATTTCTATTAAAACTTTTGTCTAAATTTTTTTCTTTTCTATTATTCAGTCATTCGTTGAGAAAATTAGTGAAACTCTTTGTTTGGTCTAAACTTTAAACGGTTTTCACATTATTTCAGATTTTTGTCGAAATCGTCAAACGGTTATAAAAAGCGCAAACAATTAACAGAAAAACTCAGTTTCAGTGAATTGTTCGACAGTTTTGGTCATTATTTGAGTGAAAAGTCTGTTAAAAGTTTGAAATCCTTTTCTTAATTTTCTTCTCGAAATGAATAAGTTTTTAATTCTTCTAATATTTGTGACGCTTTTGATTGTTATTTGCGAATCTCTTCCGTATGCTGGCTATGGTCTGGCCTATGGTAAGGGTTTGGCTCACGGAAAGGTCAAAGGTGTAGCTCTGGCCAAAAAGAAGAAAATCCTGGCTTTGAAAAAGTTGGCCGCACTTAAGAAGATCAAGAAACTGAAGAAACTCAAGAAATTGAAGAAACTTAAAAAGTTGAAGAAAGCAAAAGCCATTGGTTTTGCATTTGGAAAGTAAAAGATTCCATCAAATCTTCTTTTGATTTTCTCTTTCAAAAGTGCTTTAAATCAATTTATAAATTTTTTTTATTCCAAACAATTTTTATAATACAAATACTTTTATTGTAAATTCAAATGAACTCACATTAAATGCATGAAATTATCAAAATTATCAAGGTTGCATCATGTTTATGTTTTAAGCAAAGTTTAATTAAAATTTTAATTAATTTTTATAACAAAAATATATTATTTGTATTTTAAATTTAATGCATTTTCTAATTATGAAATTTAAATTTTAAAAATCAATTATTTTGTATAAAATTTGTATAAAAAAGGAAATAAAAATCATTTCCAAAAAAATAACATTTTATTAAGAGTTAAGTCAATTAATCTTTTATGTAAAACACAATTTGAAAGTGAATAAAAACAAGTGTTGAATCGAATTAAATATTCTTTTAAATTCATTTTAAAAATCCAAGATCTTCACCAAGATTATAGTAATTTATTAATCAAGGGTGTTATAAAAAGTTATCTTAAAGAATAAGCAAGCAAAATATATATTTTTTCTTATTATAAAATAAATTACAGTAAAATAGTAAAGCAAAGTAAATAGATGATTTTAAAAAAGAAAAAATAAGAGTATCCTAATGTTTGTTTAATTTTTCGAGTTTTATGTCCTAAAAGTGAGTCATTTAATGGGTTTTCTTAAAAAGCTATACAAAATTGTTTGACAATAATCTTTTCGAAGCGGAAATGCCTGTCCTTTCGACGGACCGGTTATGCGAATCTCCTCAATGAAAATGTTCCGCAGATTTACTTCAATAAGACTTTAAATTGAAATAAAACTCAAGATAACTTATATAAATCGAAAGCAAAGATAAAACTTTCAGTTTTGAGGAAAATAATTTTGGGATAAAGTTCTCCATAAATATTAAGAATGAAATTAACGGTTTGTTTAATAATTCGTGAAGTTTTCACTTTTCACTAATAAATACATTTTCCAATAGATTTTAGTGTTATTCGCTTTGTTTGCTGTTTCGATGTCTAATCCTCTTTTCAATTTGGGTGGATTTGGTTTCGGTGATGGTATTGGAGGTGGTAATGGAGGTGGCCTCACCGGTGGATTCGCTGTTGGTCGGGGAGTTAGTTTTGGACCGGGAGGTGTTAAGAGCACAGGTTTTGGACCCGTTGGTGGCATTTTTCCATTTTTCGGTCGATAATTAATATAAACTTTTATTTTCATTACTTTTTTTTATTCAATCGAATGTTTATAAACAATATATTCGGTAAATGATTGGATTCACAATAAATCATATTTGGATTAATGCCATCATTTAATTAAATCATTTATTTTTCAACTTTTGTATGAATATCTTAAACATTTCAGAACTATCTACATTTGTCTTTTAACAAGGTGAGTGATCTTTGCAAGATTTAAATCTTTTAGATTAAAACTTCATTAAAAATTGAATGAAGAAGTTAAAAGTGAATTTTTAATAAAATGAATGATCTTGCTAAAAAATTGTGTTAAAGTGTTAAACTAGTGGTTAATATGTTGTGGTGAAGGTCTACTTTCCTGGTGACTCACTTTTGATAAATAAAATAATCGAAGCATTTCTTTCGTTTCCTGTTTTGAAGTTTAGTAAATACTTTTTTCAAATTAAAAGTTACTTTAAATTCGTTTTTTAAAAATTGTTACTTTAATACTCATTTGATTCTTTATTTTTAAATAATTTAGTATTTTAAATCCAATACTGCAAAGTCAATATTTCTAGAGCCCCTCATAATTTAGATAACCTGACCATTCTTCATTTCCAACAAATTGTCTATTTAATCCAATATTTTTCAATTGCATAAATTTTCCACTTTATTTATTACAATTAAGTTACAAATGTAAATATTAAATCCACAAGTTATTCATGAAAGTATATTTAAAATAAAACCAATAAAATTAATTAAAAATTTTGCGTAAACATTAAATAAAGTGAAATGAAAATTTCTTTCAATTGACTATGTTCATTTTTATAATTCTCTTTCTATATCTGTTTAGTTATATGATGTTAATAATTTGTAATAACTGTAATAATGGAGATTAAACCAAAACAGAGACAAAGTGTTGACGAATATTCACGAATTAAGGATGGAATCGAAAGATTGGAGAAATTCAATAAAACTAAGTTTTTAACGATTACTAAAAATTCTGAAGATTATGCGAGAGGTCATAAGAGTAAGGTTAAAATAGGAATGACCACATTCACAAATATATGCTGTCTATTATTCGCAATCAGATGTGGTTTAATTGCTTTTATAAGAAGCGATTTTGAAAGTATTGGAAGTATTGTTTTGACTGATTTCTCATATTTTTTGGGCGATTCTTCACTTGTGGGCTCAGCATTTTGCGCCGTTGGTTTCGCTGTATTGGGTATAGCACTGGTAGCCCAATACCAGGACATGACTAATACTTTGCTTGTATTCAAATTTATTTATTCATTTAAATATAATGTTAGTAAATTTCCGATGAATTCATTGAACGCAAGAAAATACTCAAACAGATTGAAGTGGATGTCTCGCTATTTAATAAATATATCTTTTTATAGCCTGGTCCTCTTCCAAACTATTCTACACCTGATTCTTGGTTTAATTTTTTACATCAATCTTAATGAACACATATTTTCGTTAATTTGTTTAGTAGTAAATAATATAACGAATTTAATGTTTGCCATTCAGTGCTATACTATTGTATGGTTTGGTTTCATCTTATGGTACGGTTTGTCAAAATTCTTAAAATACAAATTCGAAGAAATCGATTACAAAATTGGATTAAGTCTTAAGAGACGAAACATTCGTCCTCTAATGCAGGCAATGGTTGAACACAATTACTTTGAATGTATCACCAAAGATATGAATCAATTATTTTCTTATATTATTTTTATAATTTATTACATCTCTACCATTGGTTTGCAATTAATTTTATATATCGGACATAAAGACGACACTCCAATTCTGGGTCGATTTGTGTGCGCCTTCTTTTTCGTGACCTGTTCAGGTACAGTTGTTTATATGAATGTGATGAGCACATGGATTGGAGCGGCTGCACACAAATCATATTTTAAGCTCTTCTCAATTATGAATGAGAAGATTCCGATGACTTACAAACAAAGATTGAAAATAATGTCATTCATTGAGAAACTGAGTGGACCTGAGATTGGCTTTTATTGCTATGATTTGTTTCCGATGAATAATTATGAGTTTTATCAATACCTGTATATATCGGGCGCTAATTATTTTCTTTTAATGAGTCTATTCTAAGCGAAAGCCTATGAAATGTTTTTAATTTATTGATTGAAAGAACTAATTATGGTTTTCCTTCTATTCAATAATGAATTCATTTCTATAATAAATGACATTAAATGATGACAGGAATCGATGATTAATTGTCGAATGGATGGTTGGATGCCATCAGATAATTGTATTCGGATCTGATTTCATAAATGTGTGGCCAAATAATTTGAGAGATAAGTCGGCGACCAAATGATTAAATATTGATTTAGTGTTGACTTTATTGTGTATTTTATCGGTCAATATCTCACATAAGAATAGTTTGGACCACAAAATCATTACTTGAATTTATGCTCGAATCCAGTAATAGAGAAATAAATTTCTGTATTCCAGGAGATCTGATCTCATATTTTCAGTTATTATTTTCGCTCAAATATCAAACTCTAAATGACTTTTATGTCCCAAACGATCAAATTTTGTTACTTATTTGATAGCATTGACTAAACTAATGATAATAATAGTGTTGATGTAAGCGATGCCTTCATTTATTAGTATTCCTTCACTCTATTCTATTCTTATGTCTAATTCATTGGCATCTAATATAATAGCGACCAACAGAGCACTGGATATACGAGAAAAGGATAATCCGATTAAGCGCTAGAAAAGACGCGAAAAGGGGACAGCAGTTAAGTGATTCGATCATTGCTTTTGGCGCTCACATCCATTCACATAACTGATGCGGATCAACATCACTGTCGTTCCCATAGAAAGCATCGAACAGATTAATAATATGAATGAATTGTGTAAATGAAAAATATAGTGAAATGGGGTTCAAACACACTCTGTTTGACTGCTGTATAAATAATGTTAATGTTGTCCTTTAAATGGTCTCAACTCATCCTAACTCTCAATTCAGATGAAATATTACTTCAATTTATCAAAAATATGATTACGTTATGTACAAAAACGAATATTAAATTAATTTCAAACTTCAGTCTTCAGTATTCAGTCTTTATGTTTGAATGCATCGATAGGTTTGAACCGAAATATTTGTTACAAATGAAAACACATTCGTTTGACTCGAAATTAAAATCCTATTTATTCAATGCCTTTACTTCTCTTAACTCTGTTTTGCTTTTCCGCAAAATTCCAATATTTTTTTATATTTTTATACAAAACTAATTA
>JAQIXD010001142.1:0-17255 GCA_034699985.1 Minunthozetes semirufus
TTCTCTTCTTCGAGTTTTTCCTCTTGAATTAGAAGATTAATTATGTCTTTGACCTGAGATGAAGAGACATTGACGTTCTCCCGACCCAACAGTTCCAACACCTAATCAACAAACAAATCATTTATAAGTAATGTTAAGAGTGAGGGAAAGGTATAAAAGGCATACTTTGACGACGTGTTCGACTTCAATGCTGCCGTCGTGGTCCACATCCATGTTGTCGAGCACTTCCATAATGCGCTGGAGTTTAGTTTCATCGCCCACTTTCTGGAGACGATTGATTGCACCCAAGAGTTCATTAATGCTGATGACGTCATCCCTTTCTCTTTCACTAATTTTCCCCTCTTTTGAGAGAATATCGATCTTTTTCTCCAAAGATTGTCTCTTAGACTCCAAACCAGTCATAAGTCTATCCATTTTGTTAACCATTTTATTGACTCTATTTCTGAGTCTTTGTGCGGCTTTGCTTTCCTTAAGTCCTTTACGTCCCGTTTGAACCGATATCTCTTCAAACTCTTGGATGTCTTCCTTATAGTCTTTCATCTCATCCTTCAAGTCCTGCAACTCTTCCTTTTCGATCAAAAGCTGATGTTTTTCTTTTGCGACGTTTTCGAGCGCTTTCTCTATCGAATCGATGTCTTCTTTAGACAACTCTTTAGTCTCTAATTTTTGTTTGAGTTGTGTCTCCAAATCAATTGCTTTGTCTATAAGTATTTCCCGTTCCCTAAGTTTTTGTTGCGCTAATATCTCTTCCTCTTCTTTATCCTTTTTGATGGCCTCCTCTTCCTTCTTAATTAACTCAATCTTAGTCTTGTTGTCGATCTTTCCTTCAGTTTCTCCGATCTTATACTTGGCTTCAGTTCCCACTGAATCAGGAAGTGATTGAATGGTAGCCTTCAGTTGTTCGGCGGCCGCAATGTTTTCCGGTAAATATAGAACTCTGGACAGCAATAAGAGTGAGGGCGGGATCTTCTCATTCAGACTTAATTCTAACCACTGAGACAATTGAGATCGAAGACGTCTCTCGGGAACGCCCAGCGCTCTCATACCCCTTGCCTTACAGGCTTGGATCAGTTCAGGCACAGTAAGAGTGTCAACCCCTTCCTTATGAATCATTTGGTCGTCCGCTTGAAGACTACGTAATTTCATTCGTAACTGAAATCTAAGAAAGTTATTCGTTCCGATCGGTTGTAACTCCAGAAGACGACAGAGGGCTGACAGCTGTGGTCGCGATAACGAATCCAATGTTATCTCGTCTTCGAATAGTTTGGAGAAAGTCATGATATCCTTATTACTCGCCTGTTCTCCAGACGTTCGGATCTGAGATATAATTCAAAACAATTAATAAATAAAATAATAAAATAATAAATCATTTATTGAATACTTTTTTGAAGAATTCAGCGAATTCTTTAGCCTTATTAGAGTGAGTCTCTCCCTTAGCCTGGAGTGACATCTCATCCAAAGTGTTTTGCAAGAACTTTGCCATTTCTAACTTCAATTTCAACTCCTTTTGCATTTTTGTTTCCTATTTTTAAATTTATTTTTATTTAAATTTCCGATAATTTGTCAAAAAATTCATTAAAAATCAATCAATCAATGAATACCTGCGCTGAAGAGGTCTGGAAAGTGGAGGGAAGCATTCCCGGGAAAAACTTGAGGAAAACCGGTAACAAGAGTTCCATAAACGGAACGATAATAAAGACAGAGAACGGCACCAAACGAAAGATGTCTGAAGTGGTTCTGACCAGTTGTTTGTGTTCTCTTCGCGTCAGTTCTTCTCCGTTAAGGACTTTCCAAACGAGTCGAGAACTGACTCCGATATCAATAAACAAAAGTCTGAATCCGTGGTAATAGTGAACCAATTCATCCCAAATCCGTTTGATTAGCGAACGTTTAGGAGGTATTGTCAGCGCCGGTGCTTCACTCACTTGACTTTTGTCGAGTTCTTTCTGTTGTTCTTCGCGAAGAGCTTTAACTGTTTGTTCCACTTTTGATGAGTCCTTTTCATTGAGAAAAGCAGTCGAATGGAAGTGTCGGCCATTAATATCACCGAAAATGGATTCACTTTTCAACTTAAATAACAACTCTTTTCTAATAAATATATTTTGATTATTAAAACTATATTTAGTTCTCAATCCATTTGGGAGACTATTATCTCTTTTATCCCTTTTGTGGTAACAATTTGAACAAATTGTACATAAATTATAGTCTATTTGTCTATAAATCAAGTGATTCGTCGAAAAATACTTGAAAATGATTTGTCTATTAGTCGGAGATATAAACAATTGATTGCATTTGAATGAATTGTTTGACAGAAGACCCAAAAATTGGTACATATTTTTGGGCGAAAATTCGGTTAACTTTTGGTGAAGTTATCACAAATTAAAATCAATTTTATATCAAATTCTTAAAAATGGCTCTAATTTTGTCACTTTATATAAAACGATTTAAAAGACATCCGATTAAGAGATTAATTAATTAAACGAATGTTTTAAACAAATTAATAAATAATATCAATAAATGACAATAAATGAGACATCAATTGATAGTTCGGTTAATAACGCAATCGTTGACTGAAATTCAATCATCAAATCATTGAATCATTGAATTCGTGTTTTCATTCATTCATTCAATTCTGAGCACAACTTTTGCTTTCCTTTTCGTCAAACATATTGTGATTCAACGCTTAAGTCGTTTGACTCCGCCTTCAATTCCAATCCTTTCACTCAAACACTGAGCGCTCCTTTTAATCAAATTCTAAAAGACTATCCGTTTCTTACAATTTATAAGTTGGACACATCATTATCATCATATATGAGTCCAATTATTACTATAAAAAGACAAATTACATTATTTTAAAGTATCTTTCGATCAATCAATCGACAAGTATTTTGTGGTGACCTTCAAGTCTTTACTGAAACTAATTTTTGGGAGATTTTCCTCTTTTCTGTCAACTCTTGAGTTTTGTGTATTTGAGATATATTTCCATCGAATCTCAGTTCAAAGAATTGCCATTAATTTGAATAAAAAGTTATAAAACAGATTTGAATTGCTTTCAAAACAAATTGATTTTTATTGAATTTAATTTAAAGTCAATTAAAGAGAGACTTTTCTAACAAATTTCATTCGCATATAAAATTTCTTTTGATTCTTACAACTTTTAAAAGAGAAAAACAATGGATAATCGGATCGCCCCAAATATATACCGTATTACCACTTACTCAAGACTCCCGCAATCAACAGTTGATACAATACTTTTGAAAGAATAACGAATTCATAAATTTATTTACAAAACAAACAAAAATTTAATCAAATCTATTGATTTTCATCAAAAGTCAAAACAAGTTTATTTGAAACGTATTTTAATCTGAAATACGTTTCAAAAATTCTTTGGAGAGTTATTGAGAGCAAAACCTTAACTATAATAATGGGCTAAAACTAATGTTATGATCATTTGATGACATTTTGAGGATAAATAAAATAAATGAAAGATTCAATTCTCGACAAAAAAATCAAAAATAAGTTTAGTTTAGTTTTTGAGGCAATAATTAGTGATATTAATGAGAAAATACCGGTATTTATGTCAAATACAATCGATTGTCTGTTCAGAAGCGGAAATGCGGTACTATTTGGTCGACGAGTGCTTATCATTAAAACCAAATGTAATTTGAATTAAACCTAAAATTATATTAAATGTCTATTAAGTGGTTAATAGAGTTCTTTTAGGATTATCTGATTGATTAGAGATCACAGTTTGGTTGACAGTCGGCACTAATGGACTCAAATCACTCGTATTATCCCATTTGGCTTCAGATGTAGTGAAAGGTGAGGCAAAGTTAGGCAAATGGGTTGCGCTCGCGATTGTGGGCGGACTCAGATGGAGAGACTCTCTCCTCGTTATCAAGTATTTCATGAACTCATAGACAGACCACGAGATTGCAGTCGCGGGCATAGAATGAAGAACTCTTGCACTCATTCCTTGAAAATAACCTTTAGGTCCGCAGCACTGGTATATAGTTGTGGCGGCATTCCATAGACCGGAAACACTTCTTTGCTTTGATTTGTGAAGTGTTTGCTTCTCCTGAGTGTTTAAAAGTGTTTTACAGACGTCTAAAGGAGTGGTGGCCGCCGCAGCAAAACCACCAGCGATGGCACCCGATATCATATGAGCGGTTGGATTGTAAGTCCTCTCACTATTAGTCAAGTCCTGCATATATTCATAAGTAATGAAATGCAAACTCTGTGTCGGAATATTCATAGAAAGAGATGTCAAATAACTTCTATAAAAAGCACGAAATCCTTCTCTCTTCCAGACGTCGAGCAAACAGTTTAGCGAAGACTTATAGGGACTGTTATACACTTGCATTCTTTGCTTAACCACTTCCGCCGGATTCATGACAGCGTCGTGTAAAATAGTGGCCAAACATCCGGCACCGCCTGACAGACAAACATTTGTCAAAAATCACAATCAAATTGTACTAAAATCAAACCCTGAGCTAAAGGATGGTGAGCACCAGTCTCTGTTCCGCTCAGCGTTCGTTTCATCTTTTCATAACACGAGTAATAGAGGGCGTGAGCGGGTCCCGCACCCGTTACCACTGCTGATACACCTTTAATAGGTCTGAAGAGTCCTTCGTGTGTTACCATCTTATAGAGCGCTTCCGGCACTGAACGATATGTAGCCAAAGGGTTTGGATTAAGACTTTGCATTCGGGTCTAAAACAAGAGATTGAATGAAATTTAATACAAAACTATTGTTTAATATTTGAATTGATTTGAGAGACATTCAAAGGAAATGAAAATCAATTAAAATAGAGTTCACATAAAAAACAGATAAAAAGGACTCAATTTTAATGCAAAACAAAAATCAAATAAATTGTGTTTACTTTAACCGAATCTATCGGATACATAACCACGTGTTCCATAACCCCAGCTATAGCTCCGGCCAACATATGGGTCCGAATATCATTTGTTGGAAGTGTCTCATAGCTATGATCTTCCACATTTTTTGATGACTCTTTTGAGTCCATCACTTGATTTGTTATTTAAGATATTTTTCACTTTTTTAATAAATTTGTATAACTTTTACATATTCTTCGCTTAATTCTTATCAATGAATCAATTTTTTGAGATAATTATGTCTCCGATAAATACTTGGATAGAAATCATTTTTGTATGATTTGTACCAAGAATTGTATGAATTGTATTGAGGTTTAATTGAACACAAATTGCAAATATATTAACAAATGAAGTGAATGTTGTGAAACACATGTCAGCCCTCGACTGAACTCATGCGCATCGCATTCCCTCCACTATTGGATTGAAACCGATATCTAATGTATTATTAAATTATAATAATTTTTATATTTTATTAAAATTTTTATAAACGAGTTATTAATCGTAAAAATGATTAATAATTTTTTCACATATTTCAAACAATATTTTTCCTACTGGTATATATTTTTCTGGAATATTGCCATTGATTTCACCATGCTTAACTTTATTTTATAGTCTCTATAAGTTTATGGTCTATAAGACTATAACTCAATGCCAACTGTTTTAATCCCAATTTATAAAATTAGAACTCAAGATATTATCTATTGGGTTATCTTTATTTTGGAAATAACCAAGGTGAAACTCTTAAGATAGTTACAGTCTGTGATTTTTCATGTCTATTTGATTAAAATTCCACTGTGAACTGATAGAGATATGGACATTTTTTATACTTGAAGTAAACTGATCTAGGTTAATTCAATCGCAACAATCTGTGTTTTTATTCTGAATAAAAGTCAATTTTAAGCCTTAACTTCCTTACAGTAATTTCCTTAAAACTCAAAATTCATTTAAAAATCAATTGATTTTTAATTTTTATCAAAACTAACTTATCCTTGAAATCATTTTCAATGAATTGTTTTATTTTTAATTTTTGTTTTTCTAAGAAAATACACATAAATATGAATCAACAGATAAGTAATTATTAACCATTGAGTAGACCAGAGTGAAAGAGATTAAGATCTACCGTAGAATATGACGTATTCTACAAAATTAAAAAATTTCCTCCAAAATGTTATAAGTTTTAGAGTTGTTATAACTTATAACAAAATCAGAAATCTTTATTTTAATCTTTTTAAACAAATAAGATTATGTATTACACAATTGTGATAGTATTGGTTAATACATATATAATATTTTATTCACAAATCACTTCAAACTGAAAATAATGTATTTTAAAAAGTTATTTTGTGTAAGATGCAAATTCGGCAACAAATAGAGAATTGTATTGTGACCTTCTTTTCTTATCAGTTTTATTGGCGATTTGGTATTTTGTCTGTTTATTTGTTTGCTCCGAATTTTTGGATTGTTATTCAAAACTAAATACAATTTTTTCAGCCTTAAAACTATGATCAAAATACATAAAGAAGAAAGAATGATATGGCTCTGAAAGTGATATGTCTTTGAGTCAAAGACTTTGACAACTCTTATTAAGTTTAATTAAAATAAATATTATTTGAAAACTTTCCAATTATCTAATAATTTGATCAAATTCTGTATCGATTGGGAATATAACAACATTTTAGACTAAATAGACATAAATATTGATATGATTTTCGATTTCTTATTGCGAGAGGAATAGTGGTATCCGTTGGCAACTATTCTTTAGTTCATAACAAACCTTCTATAGAGACACTGTTTGACACTATTTCATGCCATTCCATTCCATACCATTCCAATGGTTTTCGTTTAGTTTTCTAAATTATTTGACTGATTTTGAGTGCATTAAAGAGACAAATAGTTATGTGCACTCAAACCATACCTTTACCTCAGATAAGAAGAGTGAGTTCCGCAGAAATAAGAGACGAATGGAAGAGAATGACTAAAAATGAAAGAAGATTTAGTTTTGATTACAAAATCTCTGAAACAAATTCAATTAAAAACAAATCTGTTCTCAAAGTTCAGAAAATCTCTTCAACGAAGCAAATGGTTATAAATAATGCAATTAATAAACAAACTCTAAACTCTGGTCTTGGAGTCAGAGCAAAGTCTAATTTTGAAAGAATCGCTTTCAGAGCCTCAAATTCTGTGCCAGTGGTCGGTGACCATCAATCTCTTTTAGATGGCTCTCAGATCTTGGAATTAGTGAACAAATTACAAGACAAGGATTCTGTATCAACCTATGGATCAAATGAATTGATTAAAATAAATCGCAAGAGATATGAATTGGAGAAAGTCTTGCGCCTCAAATGCATGTCATGTATTAGAGACGAGTGTTTTAATAATTTAATGAAATCAAATTCTTTGATCAAAGAATTGAGAGAAATCTTTTTTGAGGACAACTTTAAGTTAAATGTCATTAAAAGCAATAAATCTGATGACAAACGAAAGCTCAAAGTTTTAGAAAGTTTTGTGAAAAGCTGTTCATCAAGAATCAACTTCTGCCAAGAAATTGATCAGAAGACTAATTCATGGATTCTATTGACCACAAATGCCAACCGATTGATGGATGTGACACACATTCGTCCCAATGATGAGGGACTGGAACTGGTTCTCCACAAAACTATTGAAAAATTAAAATATTCAAGAATTTGTTGCATAAGTTTAGTTCAAATTATATTTGAAATTAATATCGAAATAACGGCACTCCTTTTGGACTCACTTCCCTCCGAAAGTATTTCCCAAATTTGTGCTTCAATTGAGAATTTCAACTCTATTTTTGTTTCCAATCAAATAAAAGAATTGGATTTAATAAAGGTTGTGGCGCTCAGACAGGCAAAAGTGACGACAAACAAATTTTTGTATTATCTTTACAATGAAATCAATAAAAATTTTGATTTAATTAATCAAAAACAGAATTCTTCTAATTATTGTCTGAGAAATCGTTTGGAATCAGAAGAAATTACTTCCGATTACTTCAGCGCTTCATCCAATTCAACAGTTATTTACCGAAAGAACAAAATTTCTAATTTGGAGTCAAAGCTTATAAAAGACTTTAAAATTGTTTTTAATATTTTAATTCAATCGAATCAAAGAATTTTACTAAAAATAATATTTGGTCACCAAAATCATCAAACTATTAACAACAGACAAAATGAATCAAAATCTTCTGTTTATAATCTGAGACAGAAATGGCACAAAACCACTGATTTTTCTCATGAAAAACAACAAAGAATTTGCAGAGAACTCGACAATCAATTCTGGCATTCATTTTGGTTTCAATTTGATTATCATTTGAAGAGTTCCCTTTGTTTTTGTGACACAAATTGTATTTCTGTTCCCATAAGTGTTTTATGTAATCCCTCAAAAGCACGAGTAATTCACACACTTCTGAAAGCATTCATCCACAGCGAAGAACTATTGGACGAAGCGATCAAATCACTAGAGTTTTCATATTTAAACTCAACTCTGAAACTATCGCTCTATAATTATGGCCAAAGTTTGTTAAATTAATTATAAAATTATTAATCAAATAATTATATATTTTTTCTTCAGATTATTCAAAAATCTTAAAACATATGAATAAATCTGTTTTGATTATTGAACGAAGAAAAATCGATAATAAAGTGGGAACTCTCCTCGGATTGTCTTTCATCGATTGCATCGAAAATTTAATAGAAGTTAAAATCAATTTCAAAGAATCTCTGAATGAATACAATTTAATTATCGATAACATTATGGCAAATATGCTGAATATGTTTATCTCATTAATTGAAAGCAAACAATCCATAGAAATCGAGTATAAATTCTTGGAATTTTTCACAGTTTCAGTATTAGACACAAATGTTTGTATATTTATTTTCTGATAATCTATTGAATAACACAATATATATTTTCAGAATCTAATTGAAATTATGGCAAATCTGGACTCAAAGCTCTCAAATGAAACGATAAAAACGCTGAAGATTTTGAAAGAAAACGCTTTATTCAAATCAAAAGAATATATTTTCTCAAAAAGTTATGAAATTATTTCGAAAACAATTCCACTCAAAGATTACAGAAGAAGTATTAAAAACTCATTCATTTATTCATTTATATCCGAACTGAAGTTTGTTACTCTTGAGAACCATAGGAAAGACCTTCAGAGCATTAGATAACAAGTATTTAACCAAACTCCAATAATTTTATCGCCAGACATATAAAACTCTTGATAAGATATAACTCATTCGCTACAATGTATCTTAAAATGATTATTGTATCTATAAAATAAGATTGTAGCAATCAAAACTTGATATAAGTTTAGTAAACTTTTGCACTTAAACTGTACTCAAACAATACGAATGTTTTTTCAATTAATCAAAAATTAATTAATTTTTCAATTTTTCTTAGAAATCTGTTCATCAAATAGCGATTGGATTGAAAACATAATTTCAAGTCTTTTGCAACCAATCACTGACTTATTGAACAACGATTCCAGCTTTGAGTCGAATATACTTCTCTCGGCTCTAATCGAAGAATTCAATAAAGCATTTCTTAAAAGGGTTTTTAAAGAGAAGAGAATTCAAATGAGATTTACTCATTCGGGAGCCCTTCAGTTCAATAAAGATGTCAACACTTTATGGGATTGGATGGTCACCAATAATATACAATCAAATGATATGACATCAATTAATAAACTAAAATCATTGAGCTTTTCGTTGGCCAATAAGAATATACCCGTCTCTACGACAATCACAAGACATAATCGAATAAATCCTGAGATAACTTCAATACAATCAAATCAAAGCCAATATTTTTCTGATTCTGAGCGACGAATAAATTTCAAATTCTTTGATTGTTTAACTTATATGTGTTTTCGTTAGATTCTCATTTAACACAAACATTATTTTATCTCAAGATTCAGATATTTAAAATTGTAATAATTATAATAACAATTGTTGGCTCAATATATTGTTTGTATGTCCTATAAATTCCCATTTATTATCTATTGATTAGATTCTATAAAATTAGGTAAATATCCGAAACTCAATTGAGTGAGAGATTAAAACATTTATAAACAATTAATACTTAATTTAATTGATTTTTGACATAATTTATAACTCTTTTGATAATTATTTGTTATTTGAAATTTTTTCACAACTTTTTCAACGAAAATTCAATTATTTGAAATAAAAATCATTTTTAAATTGTTTTCAATTTAATCAACAAATACTGAATGAAATAATACAAAAGAAAATACGAAAATATTAAGAGAATTAAATCAGAATTGAATCAGAAAATTATAAACCATTCAAATAATACGGAATAGAATAAGAGGATCAAGAATTTGAAATAAAATTGAGATAATGTTGGGCTAATTTCCAGTCAAATATATCGTCGATTTCGAGACAAAATTTTTTAGGTATTTCAACGACACCACACTTTCCGCCCTGAATTACACCACTTTTCTCCACTAACTCTGTTGTAAAGCAATAGAAATGACCCGACTCTACATATTCGCCTCAAATTTTAATAAAATTCTTTAATATATTAATTCATTGATATAAATAATCAATACCTGTCCACTCTTGCCTTCTCTGACGTGACTTTGGATCTAAATTTAAAGGTTTTAAGTCAAGAGACCAACGAAGGGAATGACTTCGATATACAGAAAATATTGAATCATATTTTGATTTTGTAATCATATTGTGAGCCCTTTCAAGAAAAGAAGAGTCAAGAAAGGGAGCCGTGCACTGAACCAAACATATTATATCCGCCCCTGAAATCAGCAATAAATTTATTTAATATATTTTGGTTCATATAATAAGAGATAAAATTATATTCTTCGAAACAAATAGAGTTTTTATGTTATAAAAGTTATACCTCTATTTGTTTCCAAGAATTCCTGAATTGATGATAAAGAAGAGGCTGAATCTGATGCACTCCTCTGAGATCTACGATGAACTTTGACACCATATGACAAAGAGATTGTTTCTATTCTTTGATCGTCAGTTGATACCCATATTTCATCGAAAACTAAGGAATAAAATACAATTTTGAGGAATAAGTTTATAATTGACTCACTTTTCGATGATTTCATTGGTTCTAAAACCCATGCAATCAATGGTTTATCTCCGAGAGTCCGGATATTCTTATCAGGGACTGATTTACTTGAACCCCGGGCTAAAACTAAACCCCAAATCACCATTTCTTAGATAATAAATAAGAAATACATGAATTTGAAAATATTCTGTAAATCAATATTTTATTTAATAAAAATTCCGCTGAAAAGAGTAAACACAAAATGATTTAAGAGATATCTTAAGAGATATTGAAAATTGAGTCTTTCATTACATCATCTGATGTTTGATATCTTTATTTGTCGTATATTTAACTGAATTCCGAAATATTCTGCAAAAGAATTGATTATAAAATCATTTTCAATGATTTGATTAAATGTTTTGAAGTGACGTCTATTGAGTTGTATTTCAAACAAATATTTAGTGAAATGTTTGCGAAAATACATTGAAAACCAAATAAACTGAAGTTATCTCTCATTTGTTTTTAGACTTTGGAAGTGATATTTGTTTTTTAGTTCAAATACCAGTAAACAAGTGATGCGTTTAACCCGTTTTGTCGAATTTGGCCGAAAAATCATTTGCATCGGAAAAAACTATGGAAAACACGCGACAGAAATGGGTGGAAAAGTTCCCGAAAAACCCCTTATATTTTTAAAACCCGGTTTGAAGTCAAACACTAAACTCTTTGTATTATAATTTTATTTCTCAAATATAGCGACGGCTTATGTCACTGAACCCAATCCTATAAAGTGAGTCCTTTCCAATCATTTCCACTCATTTTCATTACTTTTTTTGTTTGTTTTGTTTCCGAAAATTATATTAAAATTTATTGAAAAACATTTAAATCAATAATTAGTTGACATAAGAATAGATGATGTAATCAACCTTCAGATTGTTCTCAATTATTGCTATCAGGACAGGGATGAGCCCTCCTATCATCTAAAGAGTCGTAGTATTAAGGGCTTAGACATTCATACTTTGTTTAAGAGCGGAACTGATTTTGGTTCCATTGATTAGTCTTCTGAGGAGTGACCTCTCAGTGGAGTGAATGAGAAAAATAACAGAATTTTATAATTTATTTATAGAATACCAAAGGGTTGTCAAGAAATGCATCACGAGGTAGAGCTCGGGGTTGTCATTGGCCGCAAAGGCGCTAACATTAACGAAAGCGAAGCTATGGATTATGTCGGGGGTTATGTCGTAACACTGGATATGACTGCCCGAGACTGGCAGGCATTGGCTAAAAAAGAAGGAAATCCGTGGTCTATAGCCAAAGGTTTCGACACTTCATGTCCGGTCGGAAATTTCATACCCAAGGAATCAGTGGCTGATCCCAACTCTCTAGACTTGTGGTGTAAAGTCAATGGAAGTGTTCGTCAGACCGGAAATACAAGTGATATGGTCTTCAAAATCCCACATATAATCAGTTATGTCAGTCAATTCTTTACTCTCGAAACGGGTGACCTTATCCTCACCGGTACTCCAGAAGGTGTGGGACCTGTGAAAGAGGGGGACACTATAGAGGCGGGTCTCTCGCAGTTGTCAACCATGAAGTTTAAAATAGAATCCAATCATTAGTTGTTTTTGTAGTTATTTTTATTTTTGTCGAATAAAAAGTCAATTATTTTATTTTATGGCAAAAAATGTCTTCCAATCACTTCTCGAAGAATCGTTTTTGTGTCAAAAAATAAAATTTTTATTATAAGAGCTCTAAATATAAGAATTGTTTTTATTTAATTGTCTTTTATTGGAATTGTTTCGCGATTTCAATCATTTTTCTGACTTTTTCTACTGAAACTACTTTAAGACTATACTCGTCGGCAATACTTTTACCCATCGATACGTCTTTATTATGGAAAGACATCTGTGATATCTTCACAACACTCGCAGATGAGTGAAACTCTTTAACTTTGGTCTCATTCACAATCTTTTGAACGTTACTCTCGTTAACGCCGGCGCCGGCCATTATTGTGATCCGGTTTTGTGCCCACTCCACCAGTTTTGATATATTCTTGATTCCATTGACGGCATTACTCGACTGTCCACTCGTTAGAATTCGTGTAAACCCAAGTTCTATGAGTTCTTCGAGTGATTTCTTTGGATCACTTGAGACATCAAACGCTATAATTAATTAAATTGTGTTTAAATCACTTAATAGTTCTTTTGTTGAGTTATACCCCTATGGAAAGTACACTCCACCGGTGATGCCGTCTCTAATATACAATAAATAGTTGAAAGACATGAATCTGAATGAAAGATCTATCAAAAGTTGATACCTAAGAGTTGTCGACAATTATTTCGATCAATAGTTCCATCTGTTTGTAAAATTCCAAAAACAAAGCCATGGATTCCATAAGTTTTGAGAACTTGAATATCGGTTTTCATTATTTCAATTTCTTGAGTACTGTAACAGAAGTCTCCACTTCGGGGTCGAATCATAGCATATATTGGAAGTGTTGGACATAACTGTTGGCATTGTTTTACTAAACCAATAGTAGGTGTGAGTCCTCCAACCTTTCATTCAAATTATATTTAATAAATTGAAAAACAATTATTGACTCACTTCCAGTGCAGTACACAATTCAATGCGATCGGCGCCGCCCTCATTGGCCGCTAATACTGATTCAATAGAATCGACACAAACCTCGAGCTTAGGTCTCATTTTAAGATCTAATGGTATTTTCACTGAAACCGGTATTTTATAGTAAAGCCTAACAAAAGGAATGCCAACGTTTCCAATGATTAAAAAAGTTAAGCGTTTTGTCAATAAATGATTGATTTAGTGATTAATTGAAGAATTCTTTTGAAGAAAAATTGAATTTTTTAATAAAAATGTTATAAATATTTGTTTTTAATAATAAATCAAAAATAATTGAATCAAATATTAACTGAAATATTGACTCAAATATTGAAATATTTGTAAATAAAATGATTTTTTATTGAAATTAATCGAAACTGAAGTAAAAACTGAAAGAAAATGAGAAATAAATGAGACTTTAATTCATTTTTGTCTTCGGGAGGGGTCAGAGCTGGTGATGGGTTTTGGAGGACCCATTCTGTCCAATTCGGTTATATAACTCATAAGGAGGTGACGTCTCTCGTCTTCGAAGGGCTCCAAAATCAGATACCGTTTGTCGTTCTGAAGAATAGCGATAACATCCAAGAGATGTTGTTCTGACTCTTCCATCAGTTTTTTGGATTTAAATGTAATTATTTTCGTTTCTTTGAGAAGTTCTCTGAATTCGTTTTTAGCGGCCGTCAACCGGTCTCTCATATATTCTTTGAACTCTCGCTCACACTTTCGATCACTCGAAGAGAATTTAAGATAACGGGAGTCCTCTTTAATTAGACGTCTTATGTCGCGCCAACTCGAAGATAATGTGATTTCTTTAGTTTCGTCCAATAATTCCCTAAATTTTTCTCTTTTCTTCTTAAAAAGAGTATCGATGTGAGAGTTGAACAGTTTTTCGCGCTCTTCCCTATCGAGACTATCGACGAGTTCCCATCGA
The DNA here is from genome assembly GCA_034699985.1 of Minunthozetes semirufus. Classification (NCBI taxonomy): domain Eukaryota; kingdom Metazoa; phylum Arthropoda; class Arachnida; order Sarcoptiformes; family Punctoribatidae; genus Minunthozetes; species Minunthozetes semirufus. The sequence goes on from JAQIXD010001142.1 coordinate 14,498, forward strand.
TGGTCTTTTTTGATGGTTTTCTTGGCGTCTCTCCAAGAAATGTCACAATTCCTGACTAAGTCTGTGAGTAAAGCACTGAAGTGTTCGACGGCTTCCGAATGTTTGTGTTGTTCTCTCTCTTTGTCTCTTTCGCGGAGATGTGCCGACAGTTCGCGATTGACTTCGCGTTCCCTCTCTATAAGACTCGCTTTAATCCGTTCCTGTTTTTCACGTTCTTTGATGTGCTCTGAGTTCTCGACATCTGAGGCAGAGTTACGACTGGGCTCTAACTGTGAGATATAGTGTTTAAACATATCTTCTTTTGTAGAACTGCTGTCCAGAGCTCTATATCTGGAATCGTCACGAATCTTGTCTTTAGTTTCAGTCCAGGAAGAGTTCCGATCCAAATAAGTCTGTTCCTTAAGTAATTGGAGGAACGCCTGTTTTGCCTATAAAAGTAAATTTGAAGAATTGTTTAAATTAAATAAAAACTGTTTTTAAATTCAGATTAAAATTAATGTTTGGATATAATCGCAGCGCAAAGACTAAGACATAAGTAATGAGAATATTGTATAAAATCCGTTGAATTTTGGTCTCAAATATTGGAATAAATTATTATTAATTACTTAGAATTTAAGCCAATTGTAAGTACCGTAAAGTCATTTGTAAGACAATTGTAAATCAAATGAAATCCTCAGAGCAGAGCATTGAGTACTGTTCAGAGTACTGTTCAGAATCACTTTGAATGAGTTTATCTGAAAATAATAATAATATTTTTCACACAAAATGTTTTTCTGAAAGAAAATTATCGTTAATTAAGCTGTAAATCAATTTTATGTTAAATGCCTTTCATTTCAAATTACAATCATTTGATTAAATGTTAAAGAATTTTATAAATCAAATAACTATACCTTTTCACGAGTGGCTGCCTTCTCCTCCCTTTCCTTTTTCCTTAAATCAGATATAAAATCATTGAAAAGCGATTCTCTTTCACGCATTTTCTCTATACTCCGGAATCGCTCGTCTCTGCCATAATTCTGAGCGAATTCTCCAAACGAGGACTTAGACACTAAACCTGCCTCTTCCAGGAGTTTGCGGAAGTCCTCCTTCTGCTGTCTGAGTCGCTGCCTCTTCTCTCGTCGCTCTTCTTCTGCCCTCTCCTTAACGTACTTTTCAAAGACTTGTTTGCGTTCCTTCGAAGTGAGTATAAGATATCGGGCATCGAATACTATTTTATGTAATTCCTTTTCCCAGGTCGAGAACGCAGACACCTGAACACAACACAACACAACAAAACATTAATTAAAACTAATTTTTAAAACAAATAAAATGTTTACCTCTTTCTCGATGAGCATCGCTTTAAACATTTTAATTCTTTCTTCGATAGGAATAGTTTCGCGCTGTTTGGCAGCCATTAACTCGGCTTCAGTCGTTCCATCTTTTTTAGCCTCCTTTTCCTCTTCTTCTGCTTTTCTGTAGAATTAAAATAATAAACAATTGTTTTGAGGTTTACTTCAGAAATGAATTACTTTTGTTTTTTTGTTATCTTTTCTTCTTTTGTTTCACTCATTCTCTTTTCACCCGTTTCTGAATCCGATTGTTTTGGCGGCCCTTTTGTCAACTGTTCCACATCTGATCGGTTTTGTAGCTCTGGTGGACACTCCCATAGAGAGGTTTTGGTACTTGGATTGTAAAAGAAGACTCTGTTATCTCCGGTCCAAACAACGCACCTATTATTCCAATACATTATAAATGGGAGAAAGAGTGGAATTGATGACATACCAGGGCGTTCCCGACACTGGACTACTGGATATTGGTTTAGATTTATCGCGAATGGGTTCTGCTTTCTTCTCAGCCTTTTTGGTGTCTTCAGCCTTAATCTGTTGGTTTATGCCATCATTTAAAACCTCAGTCCTTACCTCTCCGTTCTTCACTTCCCTATCATTTTTGATGGAATTCTTTGTTTCCGAGTTTTGTTTCTGCGCTGAAGACATCGCTTCTAATAATTCAAATGAATGTTTAAATATAAGGAAATGTCAGATAAAAAAGAGACCAAACCTTCCAAATCGATGATAGCTTTAGGTTTATCCCAAACTGATTGATGAGTTTTATTACTAAAATAATAGGGTTTTCCTTCGGGTGTCTTGTATTCAGTCCATTCGGAAGCAGCCATACGTATGTCTGCATCAATCGAAGCGTCAAAAATTAATTGCTGTTTAGTTGGATCTGAATTAGCCAAAGGAACGGGAGGTACTTGTGCTGAAGCCCATGGAGGAGCTGGAAATCCAGGAGGAACTCCATACGGTCCGAAAGGCGGTACTTATATTCAAACATTAATTGAAAGTAAAACCGAACGCTTAATAGCTTACCGTTAGGGGGCATCCCGTGAAGAAATGGGGGCATAAAAGGTCGGGACTGGGAAAACATTGGGGGCTGTTGTTGTTGTTGTTGTTGTAAAACCATTTGAGGGACAGACAAATGATTGCCGGTGTTCTCATTCTTACGTTCGGCGCTATTTTCCTCTCCTTTTCCTGAGATTAAAATTTTAATTAATATTTGAAGAGAAGAACAGAACCACTAAATAATGCAAACCTTCTTCGATGGTGTTGGAAATGGTGGCAGTGGTTGCCATCTGTTCCTGAGTTAAAATTTTAGCATTTTCTGGTTTATTCCAAGTCGTTTCCCGTGTCTTTGCGTTATAATAATAACTCTTCCCGTCATTGGTCTTAGTTTCGACCCAAATGTCTGCGCTTTCGTTGGACGACATCATTGACTAAAT